>VMKM01001690.1:0-119101 GCA_008360985.2 Macquaria ambigua | reverse complement strand
TATATATATTTAATGGCTGTAATCTGAAGAAATCTGGACATGCCTCTAATTGGTACCCTTTCTCTGATTTGCACAGGACTGGAGACACATAAACTACAGCAGCCAGGTTCTGAACTACACTGGAATATTACTGTAAGTGAAATTCTTTTCTTTTTGTATTCTTTCCGTTTGCCATCGGAAAGTATGTTTGGATCAGTGCAAAACCAGGTATTAAACCACAGACACATAAATGGATAACACACTGTATAGAGGTCCAGCAATAAATGTGAGACTACTACTAATAATTACATCTATTCTGTTCCTCAAACCTGATCTCAGTTGCCTAAATGTAACAGCGGGCGACAATGAAAAGGCCGGAGAGGGGAAAGTAAGGATCTCCGTGTTATCCTAAATGCACGTTGTGTAGATAAGTGTCTCCTTCTGGGTTTGTGTTTCTCCATTAGAGGTGTTGATTAGAAGCCTAGCCCAGTGAGCTGCCCCCCTGCACCACTCCAACACACAAGAGGTCTCTGTGCAGCACTGGAATCTGGCAGGGTGCACAGTGTTTGTTTTGGAATGAAAAAAAGCATGTCATTAGTGTTTGTTAATTGCAGCTAATTGGCCCTAATGAGATGAACAGGCCACCCACTGGGACCATTCATACAAATAATATGTAGAAAACAAAATTAATTACTAGATGCTAATTAAAGTCAATTAAAGCTGATTAGGCAGTGGTGGAATGGGAAAGTTGTAGACAGGAGGAAAATACCTGGCAACACACAGTATGACGTGACAAATACATCTGGCAGCTCATAGAGCTCCATACTGTGAAACAGGAAGGCCTATACGCTGAATACAGCTTAACAGGAGTCTCCATTCATCAATCAGAGTCTCGCCTAAGGAAAGTGATAACATGATAACTGCATAAAGACCAGGATGAGGATTACACTTGGCAAAAAATCTATCAAAAAGACAGTCAGTCTCACTCATTCGCTCCTTCTATAATCCTATCAGTTTAAAACTAAAGATGCAATTGGCTCCCAGTTTTACTTCCATTAATGGTCTTCTCTACCATTTGGTATAGCATAGTTTGAGTTGTGATATCTTACTGAAAAATGTGTTGTATTTAGCTCAGCCTGAGTGAGCATCTCTAGTGCTTGGTTGGAGTATGTTAGGATAAAAATAAAAACCTTATCCTTCTCAAGTGGCTTCTTTCCAAAGTTTCATGCAGAAGAATCTTTCTCAGCATGTGGCCTGTTTAGAGTTTTCATAGGTGATCAAATTTTTTTAAATTTAGTTTAGTTTCAGCGGACTTACTGAACAGAATTATGCAAATTAAATTATACACTTCAATGTGTCCACGCTGAATACCAGAATACCACAAAGATTGCATACTCTATGAGTTTTTAAGAAAATGTATTCATCATCAAAAATGCTTCTTGTTTATATTGTATGTAAAATGTTTTATTATTAAGTTGTGTAATTAAAAACAAAACAAAACAATTTTACTTCACTTAAATGGAGAAAACTCTATGCAGATTGTTGAAAGTGTACTTTTACTGTAAATAGACATCTCAATCGTTTGATAGAGGCTCATAATTGAAACAATTGCGTGGTCATATGAAAAAAAAAAAGTTTTTGCTGTTAGGATCCAAAGAAACTCAGAAATCCAAAAGAATTTTAAAATAAAATTTCCCTTGCTTTTTTTCTGGGCGGGACCATTGAAGGGTTGATCCATTAAAGAAAGCCTAAAGCCTTCTACTTTTGTACTTGTATTGTGTAATACTGAGGGGTGCTGCTAATATTTGGTTTACCCTCACTGATATATTAGAAACACTTCAGTATAACAATTACATCATCACGAGCTACATCCTCCAAAATAAAAGTAGATTCAAGGCTTCTCTGAAACAGTTTTAACAAGACTGCATTAGCTTTCAGCTATAGGTGTACATAATAAACTGTAGTAAAGCACTAATATCTGTAACTGGTGTTAAGCACAGTTTAATATCCATTTCTGGCAAAGGAACATACCACCTGCCTTTTCTGCTCTCAGCCAACTAACCCCTTGCCTTATTTTTTTTGGAGCTGAAAAGTGGAACAGACATTTGCAGTGCTCAGCATACAACAGCCTGTGCTTGACTGAATTAGCATAATACAGGTAGCATAGAGAAATGCAAGGGAAATACAGAGGTACTGTCATATAGTATGGGCTTGAAGAAAACAGTTCCTCCTATCAAGTTTAATTACTGGTTATTACCCATTTGACAATAAAAACAAAAAGTGAATATGGTTGTCAAGTTTAGAGGTAACAAAATGTACACGCTGCTGCAAAGGAAGCTCTTCCACACACAGAAAAACACACATTACTAGAGCAGGAAAACCTGTCAATGCAGGGCTGACAGCCGCAGAGTGAAGAGTAATCCATATTGACCACCTCTACACTGACCTGCCAAATCATATCAGGGATTTGTCTCATTCACACATGCATCTTCATCAGTCTAACACCTATAAATTGATATTAGTGATGGTTTTCACCGGCACCGTCATTATTATAGCAGTACCAATAAAGACACAGATGGAGAGGGGATAATTCTCCCAAAGTATATCCTATAGCCTCCCAGAGAGAGAAGTCTATATTAAGTTAATGTAAAAACTCCCTTGTGTACAATCATCAATCCCGCTGATCATGGGTCTTTTCTATTAGAATACAGAACACCATTAAAAATCATTCTCGATTAGTCACAGCTGTACTGACGCGGCGAGCTGGTCATTTCATGCACAATACTTGATTATTGAGAGCTGGTAAAACGATAGCAGCGTCGCGTGCTGCAAGAGGTGGGGTTCCAGCAGTATCTCGTTGTTTGCATGAGCGAGTACGGGCGCGAGGAAGAGTAGGCGAGCAAGAGGAGACGCGCAGAAGGGGAAAGCTACCCCATATGAGAGGACAGAGGGTGATCAGCCTGAGGGGCCGTTCAGTGAGAGGGCCCAGGGGACAGAGTGCCCACGGCCCTGGTGATGATGGTGATTGATGCAGGCACAATTCAGACACCCCAGACGCTGCAGCAAATTAAAAGGCTATTTTGTAAAGTTGTAAAGGAGCAGAATGGCAAAGGGGAGCGGTGACCCCCCCCCCACTCACCTCCTCTGCTCTGTCACACCATCAGCTTCTGTTTGGTTTCCTTGTTGTCATCAGTCCCTTAGAGAGGGAGGAGAGCTATTACAAGCCTTTCACTCTCACTCATACTGGATACACCGCTGCTTGTGCACATATGGGAGTGTGTATGAGTGTGTGGAGGGAGGGTAAATATGGATCCATGCACAAGGGACAGACTGTAAGGCTATCTATGAGTCAGTAGAAGAAAGTCAACAAGCAAATATTGATGAAGCATCTATGGGGAACTTGGTATGAATATTTTCTAAGTTCTCAGCTGACCAGCAGCAGTGCTTCCTCCCTCTTCTGTGCATTAGCTCCTTATCTGTACATGATTTACAAATCATTTATACTCAATTTGAATTTAATTGACCTGGCTGACCTGAGGATGCACCCGTTGCGGGGTGTGTGTCCTGCCTGGGAGGGATGTGTGTGGGGAGGGGAGATAGAGAGACAGACTGCGTCAGGCTATAGGCAGAGCAGCCTTCGGGGAGGACGACTGACATGCCAGAGGTCAAACCAGTGTCAAGTGGGGACTGAGGCCAGCTGAGCTGCCTTGGCTCACGCATTGTGCTCATCAACGCAGCTGCTGTCAGTTATCAGGAGTGTTTGCAAAGGGAGGCACAGTGGGCCGGGGGTGGGCTGTGTTGATAGAAAGGAGCGTGCTTGTGTGTAAGTTTGGGGGAAGTGGAGGGGCAGGGGATTGGGGATTGTTGGAGCTTGGGGGCATATGGTCCTACTACCCGAGCTAAAGGGCTCTTTTCCATGCAACACATGCCAAGTCTCTCACAAGCAGGTCACCTGCCTCACATCTCTAGGCCGCTCAGAAGAAACATTTGAAATGGTTCTAAACGTGGTCAGCTATTATTTTTTTCCTACAAAAAAAGTCTTTCAAAATAAAAGTTCTAAGTGTCTGACATTGAAACAAAAAAACAAAAAAGCTTAATTAGATTGAAATAATGTAATTATATAATCTCAACACAAAAGACAAATGAAAGTTTTCAATGTACATGAAAGTCAACAACCGCTGTACATCAATTTATCATTCGGTAACTACACATTTATAATAATCATTAATAATAATAATAATAACAAAAACAGCAATAAGAGGAAAATGTATTAGGAGAAGAAAAATAAGCAAAATGAGATTGTAAATACATATTTTCCACACAGAGGACTCACTTGAAAAACTATGATAATTTAGTTCCCACTGTTTGCTATCTGGTTATTATCATCTCCTATGTGTCTACTGTGATCTCAGTCAGGGGTGATCTGTTTCAGACTTGATTCTCAGACCTAGCATCCCCGGGTGAGGTATAATCAGCCCTACTGCAGTAGGGTCACGACTCTTGCTGGAATGGTTTGACTGGCCTGTAGCAGCTTATCACTTGCTCCCACTCTGCCCAGCCCGTCCACCAAATACTGACAACAAGGAGGGGGAGCCCACTGTATGAATCGATCTGCACTCACACTGATATGTCCTGCTAAGAGGTCACCAAGGCTGGGTAATATGTACACTGGTGAGTCAATAGGAAAATATTAGCCAAACAGCTTAACAGAGAGGGAGTGAGGGGAACACAGACACCGCATGCATGAAAGGATAGATGTGTGCATGTGTCAGACATCCCAGTCTGCTTCCCCTGGTGCATCTGTCAGCCTCTGATCTCTGAGTTGTATGCAGGCAGGGGAGTCATAGATGCTGCATTAGAATAAGAGCGGACTGCAGGAGTGCTGCAGACAGACTGTGTCCTGATGCTGCCGCCCACCCTTGTCTTTTCAGCTGGGCCTTCTCATACTCATCCTTTCATTCCAGCAGCTCTTTGGGACCGGGCTCGTCCCAATGCACTAAACAGATGGGCGTCTCACAAAGGGCCCTGCTTCTTGGCAAGCTGGTGTCCTACATGGCTGATTACACCTAAATACCAAACCCAGAATTGATACAGTGGCTCATGGTCACGTTGTGCAATAGGGTTACAGGGCAGACAAAAATACAAAACAAAAGATAATGTAGGTTGAAACCTGTTTGTATTGTTGGCAAAAATGTATATACACTACTATTGCTATCTTAAAGAAATGATGGGTTTAGGAGCTGCTGGAATATAGCACATACAATTTGCAACAAAGAATGCATAGACAACCAACATGTAGAAACCAACATGAACAATGTTCAATTTTATTTGCTTAAAGAGAATTTTATGTTAACGGAGTAATCTCTTTTTGAAAATGCTTGATTTCCTAGATACAGTAGTTCTCTTTTCTTTGTTGTGTCAAGAATATAGGAGCTTCACATCTTCCACCTCAGGTTGTATTATACCACAGTGCTGGTAAAAGAGCATGTATTGGCTGAACACAGGTAAAATGATGTTTTAGGTGAAGACATACAGAGTGACAGACAGAGAACTGACAAAAATAGAGAAAAAAGCAACAATTGCTTCCTGAGGTGGGACAAATCCAACTAAACTTAAATATCAGGGCTGTCTCTTTAAATTCAGAGAGCCCCTAATCAGATCATCAATCACTCAATCAGAGCATCACATAGTCACAAGTGAAATCACCATTGTCATAACCCTCCTTTGCGCTAAAGTCAGTCTACAGTTTCGCCATCCTTAATGTTATAACTGCCACATTATTGCAAGAATTGCACGGATTGAATAAGAATCCCTGCGTTGTGACTTGACTTCCTATTAATTATTAAACAGTTTATTTTGAATACACCTGTTGGCTCTATAATAAAGTTATTTGTTATTAAATACATGTATTGTATTGGCACAAACATACACACAAGTGCCTATTTGTTAGTGGGCTGTGAGCAGTGTTTATTTCTCAAATCCAGTGTTTCCCTTCTTAATTGTATCCCCCTTCTCACTGATAGGAGTGCCACTGTGTGTGTGTGTGTGTGTGTGTGTGTGTGTGTGTGTGCAAGTACATCCACATGTCCATTCTCATCTGAGATTGTGTATGTGCACGTAAGATAGAGAGAAACAGAGAGAGGGGAGTGAGTACATGCCTGTAGCCAGACTATCCACATTTTTAATCAACATAAAAAAGAAAAACAAACCAACAAACTGGGCTTCTTATCAGCAGCTGTGTCCTTTCCTTCGTCTCAGACTGCCCTCCCATCCCTGTCTGGCCTCCCAGATATGCTAATCGCTATGTAAGAATATCCTGTTGGATAATTACCATACATTACCCTATGCTCATCTCCGGATTAATTCTTCATGTGCATAATCGCATTTGGGCTTCTTTTCCAGCCCAATGTTAAAGGTGAAACATGGGTAAATACAATTTATATCGGTCGAACATTATAGTATGGAATGTGTTGGCAGCTCTTACCTCCAGGATATTGTCTGCAGACTGAGATGGCTGAATGAAGAGGATTATCTCTTCAGACATAAACTATCCAGACTGCTGGATCTTAGAGAGTTGTAATTCCACCACCGGAGGCTGTTTTCAGTGGTGGATATCCTAGCATTATCCTTTGTTATTTGATGGTTTTACATTCATTTGTATATCCATGTCTTTGTATTGATCCCTTACAGTGTAACTGTCAACACAAAATACCTAATTACAGCACAAATTAAGCTTTTTGTGTTTATTTTACAGCAGTACACATTTACACGTTGATATATTTGAATTGCATTGATTTTTTTCCATTTCATTTTCACAAGAGCTTTAGGGTAGAGCTAAAGGCAGAGCTATCAAACAACCAAAAAGATGCAGCCTAATAATCATCAACTTCTTTGTTAATATGTTATTCTCACTTTCTAAGAAGTTACAGTTTGCATGAAATATCAGATTCATGCATTCTTTCATTTAACAAACAGGCCAAGCTATCAAGGGGCAAGACCGATAGATATTTCAATGCTGAAATTCAGTGGTATTCCACTTATCACAGCCATTTAGAAATCCCAGTTCTGACTGAAGTGTCAGAATAACGTTGTTGGGGTCGTTACAGAACACTGAAGTTTAAGAAACTTAAATATGTAATATAATATGTTCTGAAAATGTGGCACTTAAAATGTGTCTGGTTGGTAGACTGATCAATGCATTCACATGATGCCACAACTGGAACCATCCCTGTATTGATAGCCCCTCCCCTATTTTTATATCTCATTTGAATGTATTGAGTGGGCCATCTGTAAGCCATTTATCTACATCAAAAAGCCGTTAGAATTGCCATCTCCTCCCCCTGGCCCTGCCTCCAGCCCAGTCGGCATGCACAAATCAACACATGCTTGCATATGTTGCTGCATGAAAGCAAACACACACACACACAAACAAAATGCATGTACAGATGATTTGTCCGACATGCCTCAAAAGCCTTTATGTATATCTTATCACCATATTTTTCACATCCAGGATTCATTTTTGTCTTAAACATTTTTACCACTCCATTTTCATCATGTGCCTTCAAATCTTTCAGTCCTGCAACAGGCTCTGTAGATGTCTGCCTGACATTCACCATTCTTCATGGACATAGGAAGCTGTTTTAATATAATCCTCCTGACAACTGAATCCTACGTCTCTGTCTGCAGACCTTTCAACAAAGACCTGCTGTGGCGGTTGCACACATGACCCTTGCGAAACGAAACATAAAAGCACTATTACAAGAGTAATGACCAAATTTAACACTTTGCCTCAGCACACCTGGGTTCCAGACAAGGACCGTATATTTCCTCTGACAGTCCCAACATCTGCAG
This sequence comes from Macquaria ambigua, assembly GCA_008360985.2. Lineage (NCBI taxonomy): Eukaryota > Metazoa > Chordata > Actinopteri > Centrarchiformes > Percichthyidae > Macquaria > Macquaria ambigua. Next base: position 111,271 of record VMKM01001690.1, on the reverse strand, counting down.
AGCGCAGCCAACCAGAACTTAACTGGCAGGGTCAATATCCCTGAGAGAGAGAGAGAGAGAGAGAGAGAGAGAGAGAGAGAGAGAGAGAGATGAGTACTTTTAAAGATGTGGTGTATTTGTGTGTTCTCATTTGTGGCTGCATAAAGGCCCACAGAGAGCAGGACAACTAACAGAGCTCTCTGTTAATTCTTACAACTCTGGAATGAGACAATAGACAGCAGTATGAAAGTGTGTACTGTACAAGGGATTGTATAGAAATTGGTCATAAGGTGGATGGTTACCTCGCGCTTACATTTTCAGTGCTTTTGGCAAATAAGGTCCAGAAAGCCTGACCTTTTCGGATCTTGTCCATTAAATGTGTAGTTCCATATTAACATGCATAAAACCAGAATGGGAGAGTTTGATATTAAAACCTTTCTATTTTAGGCAAAAAGAGCTGGATAATTGTCTGCGGATGTCAGTGAGCAGCAGTTGCTTTAATAACAGCCAGCAGGGCCTGAGGCAGAGCCAGAAGTCTTCATTCAGCCCTTACAATAAGCTAATGTGCTAATCTGTTTTCTTCCAGCATGCCCTAGGGCTTTACACAGAATTATGGCCACAAAATAGTCTTTTCCTCAAATTAGTTAATTGGTCACACGATAGGGAGTGGCAGGGACTATAAAATGGAATTTTTTCAAACTACATTCCCTACAGTATTAAAGAGATAGTGTACTTTTATATACTGCACTTGTGCTTCACACCTTGTAACTGTGTCTATCTGCTGTGAAACATTATCTTGTATGACAAAGCCGTTATTTGAGGGAAACAGGCATACAAAGCCAATATAAAACCAGAAATCAATTGGCATCGCAATCATATAACTGATTTTTCATGTCAGCCAGATACACTTTGTCAAGCTGAACTGATATGCATCATAATATATTATTCACATCGCATTTGGTCGCCCTTTAAGCTGCCAGAGTGCCAGAGTCAGCGGGCCAGTGGGTGGTGAGAGTCAGGGGAGCGCACAGAGAAGAAGTGCTAATGGACTGATACAGCAGAAGAGCTGATCACAGCTCTGAGTGTCTGCCAAGCCCAGTGCTTCATGCCTCTTGACTAAGACATATGCTCATAAGAAAACACATCTCAAACATAGCTCTGGCACCCTCACTGCTCTTTATTCAAAAGCTCCCACAGTCTTCTGGCTCACCCCCACCCCCACCACACACCTTGCCCTGCCAATACAGCACCTATAGGAGATGGCAGAGGGCAGCACTGGATCTAATACTCCCTCCCAGCCTGGGACAGCCTGGCATAATACAATATAGACTTCACAGCCAAAACAACATACACATTTTACATATCCAACAATATGTAATAATAACAAAGATAGGTTTCTCCCATTTCTTTATGCTAAGCTAAGCTAACCGGCTGCAGGCTCCAACTATATACTGTATTTACCATACAGATATGAGACTGATATGAATCTTGTCATCTAACTCTCGGCAAGAAAACAAATAAATAAGCATATTTCCCCAAATTAAGAACTATTCCTTTATCTTCAGATTATTTTAACCAGTGCAATTTGTTTTGATAATTCACAAAACCACTGACAACCACGCAAATTGACACCAAGTTAATAGCATTGCTGTCCTGTGAAAATCATGTATCTTTAAATATCAGCTTTTCATGAGCTAATTAAACAACTCTGTTTTCAACTGTTTTTTAATCTGTTTACTTAGCTTAAGACATAGGAGAATTTTCTCAACTAATAATACATTTAAAAGAACATTTAATTCTTCATTTTATCTGAAAAATTCAAAATCACCATATTTGGAGATACAAGGTTTTCTTTGGTCAGCAACAATAGAATAAATACATGATCTCATATCACACTGAGTTCCAATCCCTATGCTGTATGTGACTCTACTCCACACTGCCATGCCAACTAATTGTCCAAACAGCCTCGTCAATGCAGATGTTCATTTGTCATGTCAATAAAGCTATTTGCAAGCAATTGATCAGCAGCAGCATCCCTGTTCCCACAAGGGGCGAGTGAGAATTAAAAAGAGAGAGAACAGTAGAAGGAGAGAGAATCGCTGATTCTTCACGTCTGACCCCAGATAATATCACAGGACCTGTGATCAGCTCTTCCCAGCGGCACACCTATTGGTTCCTCTCTCTGGAGATAGTGAGAGATAAAAGAAGTCATGACACTGTACTCTCCCATCAGGAGTTGTCAGAGATCAGCATCAAAACCCCAGGGAGAAACCAGGCTCTGAATATTGCAGGACTGATAGCAGGGTTGATCCACTCGTTTGAATTTCCCCCAAGAACAGTAATACTTGGGACTATGCCTTTTCTGTTCCTGCTCAAGCATGATGTAGGTGATCAAGCAGATCACTGCAGTCCTGCTTACCCAGAATGCTTTTGGGTATCCCCACCTTGGGAGAAAAGGAAGACGTATCTGTCAGTTGAACAAAGCTTTCCTGATTTTTGCAAAGAAGAGGGAAAATCAATGGCTATCTCCAGTTTGTGGAGACACAATCAATTCTGTGTGGGTCTTATCCTCTCAATGGAGATGAGGGAACAATAACAGAATATGGTCATTTCAGGGTCACGGCAGACTTGGAGAGATGGCCTTTGGTTGAGGTGTTTGTGTTGGATCCTGAGTGTTGTGTTGTGTATTGATTTCCATCATCCTCTCCAAGATCCTGGGCTCCTTCACACAGAGGGGAGGCAAATCACCAAAGTCAGTGCACCACTGAACTGACTAATTTCACATTATGAGCTTAATCATTACAATTTTGGAAACTTGGTGAATATCCTAGCATTATCCTCTGTTACTTTAGAACTTCTTTCTAATGTGATACAAGTAATGCTAAACATAATAATAAAAAAAAAATGAATAAATGAATATGTTTCCCATTCAAAAGGACAAATATGTACATTAGGGGGAGATATACAGCATAAACAGAATTATTATTATACTTTCAATGGCAACTTTGTATTATATTAGTGGTGTAGTACATTAATGGGAAGTCATTTTATAATAAGACATTTTATCCCACAGTATTCTCCTTTTAAGAGTACACCAAAGTACCTTTTTTTAGTTGCAAAAAAAAAATAAAAGAAAGATTTCTTTAAAAACTATATCAGGACAGGATCAGTCAGTACAAAACAGTTTGATGTTACATGAAGAAAATACTAATACATAAATGAGCCACGGTAAAAGATTAATGAAATAAACAATGAATGTCATGAGTATCAGAAAGTATAAACCTGCTCCTCACCAACACAGAAAAAGAAAACACATTGACCTAGGTGGAGTTTGTATGATATAAGATTTCCATTTTAATCTCTATTAATCCCCTAAAATAATTCTTAATTCTATTTCTCACCCAGAGGATTAGGTTGCTTTATTCCACTGCATCTGTTGTATACCTCCTGTGATTTGATACACCTCTGCCTGCCTGCAACCAAAAACTTGTTACTTCTCATCATTCAATTTCTTTCTTTTTGAACCCCAGATAATCCATGATTGGCATGGTACGATCCTCCGAAGCGTCACATCATGTGAACAAAGCTTCAAAATGATTGTCTTTGTATAGATTAGTCTTCCTCTTCATGTAAATTGCATCTTTGTTGCGGTGTCCCTGGGTGGTGCAAATACATTGACAGGCAATGTATCATATCACGCAGGGCTTTGCGTCAAACAGGCTGCCGTCGCATGACCTTTGCTTCCACATCAGAGACCATCGGCTACTCTGAAGTATGTGACTACTACTGGTCCAGAATCAGATATGGCTAATGTGTGCACCACATTTGAAAAGTCATTTGAAGGGAAAATCTATTTTCTACCTGTGGCAGACACATTATCTCCCCAATAGTGACCAAGGCGAGTGCTGACAGATATCAGCCTCTTGTCACTTTCATGTACTTTAAATTAAAGACATTTTTCCATGAAGATGGCAATGCAGCACACTTTGGTCAAACCAGAAGACCCCCCTTTTACACCAAAGATCATTACATCACATGTGAAACAACTTGCTCAGCCTGGACCTCATGGCCTTCACCATCCATTACTGTGCATTTTATTAGGTCAGTAGCTGTTTAAATCATCACATGAGTATATTTAACAAGGGGTCTCAATGTTAAGTGCGGTGACAAGGGCTTATGCACTTTCTACACACATTCATTGTTTACATCATATAGTGCTCCCTCTCTAATTGCTCATTTTATGATTGGTCCAACACTTTCAAATGCACAGATTGTTTTCTCAAGTGGTGGTAAGCACCGACTTCAAATGGAGAATAAATCAACCTGTAGAGGATGTCAAGCATTAATGAGCTGAGGGATGTAGTATAGAAAGATGGAAAATGAGAACTGGGACCATCTGTCAGTACTTGTGATGAATGGAAATGGACCTCTCTTCTCCATCCTCAGCGCTCTAGTATTCTCCACCACCTTGGATGACATTTCCCTGATCAGTCATGTTTTGCACATATTTGTGGCAAATTGCTCCATCAGACGTTGCTAGCACCTGTCTGTCAGACAAAGGGGGAGCCTGATGTCTCACAGACAGGTGAGTGACAAGGACAAAGCTTGGGGAGAAAACCAACCAGAAGCAGTGGTGCGAAAGAAAAGAGGAGAGAAGAAAAGTCAGGGACTCCTTTGAACATGAATTCCCCGGGGTGAAGCAGTATCAGTCAATCTGGGGCTAATTCATGTCAGAGTGGGTATGCTATCTCCTTGAGAGGCCAGCAGAAGGTTGATGAAATTCAAGTGGAAATGAAGTTGGTTTCACAAGTGGACAGATATAACACCAGTGAAGAGAACAGGACAAAGATGCTGATGTCCTCTCTTTAATTGATATTCATCTGATCTTGGACCAGATTCTTGCCATCTTTCTAACTTTCTATATGTTTGGAAGAGCCCCCTTACTGTAAACATCTCACACCCATTTTAAAATGCAAAAGTAAGTTTGTATCTAACCTTTAAGCACACTGAATCTATTCAATTCACAAAAGGTTTGCATATTTGAGGTGTATGAGAGTTAAGGGAAAGGGGAAATATAAATGTGGCTACACGTTGAGAAAGAGTTCAAAATGTTATGTGACTTGTATCCAAATTCTCTGATCAAACTTTACCTTATGTATTTGGTATTAGCAAAAAGCCTGAGTCGTTATTCCATCAGCAGCTGAAATAATAGATAAACCTGTCTTGCATTCAGAATAAAATGTTTATGTCCTTGTGAAGTGATAAGATTCTAAGATGATGAATACAGCGGACTCATGCAGAAAAACATTTTGCATTGGTTCATGTTTAAATAACGAAATAGGTGTATGATGTAATAAAAGTACCTGCATGTTTTATTCGTTAGTGGCTCTCAAATAATCAAAAAGCTCTATTTGCAGACACATTAGTCCAATGCTGTATGGCTTCTTCATTAAAAGGGAACACATCAAAGTCCGTTTGGAGGTGTTGGGGAGTACTTACTGCATGTGTGAAGACAGCTGTATAAAGCCTTTTGTGGTTCCAGAGGGAGCAGCACAAAGTCTGATAAATTGCCTCATGTGACATCACTTGAGTCAGCATTGTTGGGGCTGAAGACTTTATTTTACCTGCCCATCGTGACTCCGACAATGTTATAAGAGTGCAATGCTAAATCGGTGGAGTAGTCTTTTAATGAATGAATTATGTTAGAGGAGTTTTTATAGTCACAATAACTGTCCTAAACAAAGAAAGGCCTATGTTCTTAAAGATTTGCATTTTATAATTTTTTATACATTTCTACTTTGAAATGTCTCTACCGTCTATATTTACCATTTTTCTACGAGAAATACTGAAAACATCAAATATAAAAGAAGAAGATTAGATTGTGATATTGAGAAAACAGAGTTGTATGGAGGTGCACTGGGGTGTCAGTCAGAGGCAGGTGAGAAAGTAGAGCAGATGGCGAGGTCGGGGCTCTGTGTCGAGTGCATAATGTGCCCTCGGGCCTGGGGAAGCAATGTCTAAATTAATATGATTTGTCCACCTCTGATATTTAAGAGGATTATACCTTATGTTCAAACACAGGGTTGTGAATGGCCTAGGATGAAAAGTGACATAGAGCGGAATAGAATTAACGGCTCCTGAAGGACTTCTACATTCATTGTTAACTTCTTGCCTAATCCTTATTAGGATGTACAGGTCTGAGGGAGCTGGTCGTGGCTAAGGGGACATGTGCCCCTATTGTGTGTCTGATGGTTAATCATGCTGTCATGGCAGGGGGAGGGGAAAGCAAATGGGAAGAGAGTGAGGGATCAAGAAAGTGCATAAAGGCCCCCCTGCTCTTTATGGGTGTTACCCAGTCTGGCTGAGCTCTGATCCTCCTCTATGGCATTAAGTACGAAGTGCAGAGCACAGGCACCGGCTCCCAGCACGTGCACACGAGGTTTATCATCCCATATGTGTTCATACACACAAACCTGCAAATTACATGCAAGCCTATTAAGGAAAAACAGCAAGTCCTATTGGAATGTCAACAATATCTGCATCATAAAACACTGATTTCTTTCATCAAAACCATTTCAAACCTTTGATTTCAGGCCTTGTCCGAACAGATGAAGTTGTCCCCACTGGTTCAAGTAGGAATGGATGAAGCAGCTCCTTTTTATTTATTTTCAGACTGGCAGTATTTTTCTACTACATAACTGGTCATTTGCAACTTTTTAAAGAGAAATGAACAGATTTCTATTCCACATATAGTACTTAATTCTGGTTAATGTTAATTTTCTCAGTCTTTCTATCTGTGTGATTTTATGGTTTTGTCTGTCTCACTGTTACCCATTCTAATGTTTTGGGTTTTGCGTGTGTGTGTGTGTGTGTGTGTGTGTGTACAGTCTCAAGAAAAACCTCCCAATCCCCTGCTGATTGATGTGACCTGTTTCTTGGCCTCTCACCAGGGATCAACACCATGGAAACACAGCGTGGCCGTCCACTTCATTTAAATGTTCAGACTACAAGTGACTTATGTCAACAAATAATTGTGTGTTGTGACATTGTTGGTATATTGTCTGTGCTGTTCACAGAAGAATAGCTCCATGCCAAGCCATCAGCACAGCTCAGATGAATCAGTATGTTGTGGAGTGTTTTGACAGAATTACTGAATGCTTTTGTGTATAGCTCCTCCGCCCAGCTCGGAGCCTCTGTCAGTCCATCAGCATCTCTGATGAAAGTAAGTTTTATTTCAATTACACAGACCTTTATCCTATTAATCTTGGAGCAAAACATAGATGAAAGAGATGATTCTTTTCAGATTTCCCTGCCCCTGACCAATAACCCTGAATATGGTCTTGATGAAGCTCTGTTTTTAAGAATTTATATTAGATGTCATCACAAATCTTTAACTGAGTTATTATAAGAACGCCAACTTCAAGGAAATTACGCAATGCATGCATTTTAAAGGAGGGAATAGACTGAGCTTCAAAAAGGTGTGTTTTTGTGTGTGTGTCAGTGGGATGTAACTACACAATATGCCTTTTGTAAATTCATAGTGTTGCCAGTGGAAGTTTCTGCTACCTCACCTGTGACTGTGTCTGCGATTTGAATAGATTTAACACTAGGCTGGAAATAATGCATTGATTCCCTTCCCAAGATCCAGTGACACTGATCCACTTGCAATCTCTATCTGTGCAATACATTACAAAGATAACAATATCTACAGCAAAATATAGCAGGTTTGCATAAAAAAACAATGCTGCTCTAGACAAACTTGCAAATTAGAACACCACTTTAATATTTTGATCTTCTTAGTTATTAGGAAAATGTTTATTAAATTGGTATCAAGCTATGTGAATCTTTCCACAGATTGTCCATTTTTGCCCATGTGTTTCCTGTGTCTCCTGTGCTCCCTGTGGTGTGGTGTGGATCCCTGATCAGCCTGCACACCTGCCTTCAATCAGCTCATCATCCTTGCAGCATATCAACCCCGGTTCTCTACCCAGTCTTTGCTAGATCGTTCCTCACTACTGTGGTAGTACATGCTGCAGGCCTCTTTAGTGACGTGATTCTGAGAATTACTCCTTGTGTTTTTTTTTTTTTCATCGCCTCAAAACTGCCTGTTTGCCTACCTGCCCATTTGCCTGCTTGCAATCCCTGCACCTCTCCAGCCAGCAACGCTCACACCCTTGCCTTTGTTTCTGTCCAGCCACGCTTCACCATCACCCACCTGTCCTCGGCCTTAGCCAGCCATCCTCTCCACTCCACCTCCATTCCCTGGTACCCAACAATAAACCTTTATAACTTCACCTTACCTCTGTGTCTGCGTCCTGCAGTTGGGTCCAACTTGCTACACCATAACACATTGTCAAAATACGTTAAATCTACCAGCAAGAGACATTTCAGTAACTTATAGACGTCAAACGGTAGGCTCTTTTTTTCATTACTCACCTGCAAAGTTGACTTTTGTGTCTTATCATTATATTGAAGAAAATCTTTAAAAAAGTCTGCTCAACCTTACTCAAAATTATTTAAAGCCCATGAGAACCTATTTTTGAATCTTAAGTATTTTGCTGTAACATTAAATATTTACCACTAAATAAGTAACAATCAAAGTTAAAGTCTGGGAAATTAATATCTTAGTAATATTTATTACAAGTTCTATTGAAGAGTCCTGCTTCATCATGACTGTGTGGGTGTGGTCTGATAAGATTTGACTGACAGTGGCCTGGAAACAAAAGCAAACAACTCCTCAACTATCACCAGATTTTTATTCAGATGTTGCTAAATACTAACTGGTGCATGGAAGTACATGAAATCAGCCACACCCACTTCAAATTTGGTCAAAACTGTTCTAATTTTGGCAGAACATGTTGTGCTTATGTAGGAGCCAATTGCTCATACCAAGAAGCTCATTGGGAAAATCTTTCTTTAAAATGAGTAAAATCAAATGTTCTATAAGAGAGCAAACGGTCTGAGGCATATTTCCAGCAACTACACTCACCCCCCTGAAACTTTCCAGGTGCTAAAAAACTGGACTCTATTGATGGGCCTTGGTGCCAAAAGCCTGTTGTACCAACATTATCCTTGTGAACGGAGTATCATGCCTGAAGAGTAAAATAGCATAATATGCAGTTACATCTACAGAAATATGTTGGGACATTTCCACAACAGAAATTAATCTAATACTCCAGTGTGCCAAGGAATTAGCAAGAATGTACATTCACAGCTACACATCAGTCATTAAACATATTTATATAGCTTCCTGCCCTCTGTATGTCAGTGTGATACAGCCTTGTCCAAAGACTAGAACCCTGTCTTTGTACAGCACTGTGCATCATGTGTTCTCATCACAGATAAGGAAGCTGAGTAACAGCAATTTTATATGCTATTTGTATTCCTCAGGGTGTGCACCTTCCCCTCACCCCCACTCTCCCAAACACCAACGTGCTTCCATTCTAATGCCACAGTGCACTAGTCTGACTCCAGCATGCTCACAGAGACACTGTGGCAATACTATCATGTAAATGAAGTCAGTCTCATTTTAAGTGCCTTTGGGAGATCACTGGTTTATCAGAAGCACGCCTGCCAGAGCAGCTCAGTATTCAGGCCATTCACACCAGTCATATTCACAGCCCAAAGGTCAACATACATAAAAAGCAATTCAGGCTGTTGCTACCTATTGTTGTTGTCATGCTTAGAGAGTCTACTTTCTAATTCTTAATAATGACAAAGACATGATTTACATATCAAATCCTGCATAGGTTTATTCTGTTCTCTTGTTCACATTTGACATTTCCCAACAAAAAATAAAAATGCCACTAGTGTTGGAAGATCATATACAGTTCATATGGGTAGTATTACAATGGAAAACAAATAGATTTGGAAAAACAAATCAACACTAGATTGTTTATGAAATCGAATCCAGTTCAATGTCTGCACAATCCTAATATACCAGACAGTGCGTGACATTGACAGCAACGTGCTCTCTTGGTTATTTTTACGCCTGCAGAGCTCACCATCAAAATGTAATTAAATTATGAACTGATACACATCGGGCTCATCACGCTTGTTTGTTTATCCATTATTAGAGGCAGAGAGCTACCATCCTGTGAATAAGAAACAGGGCCGACTCGAGCGCGATATGAGCCACACAAGGGCAGACAAATTAATTTAAAGCATTGTTTTATAAATTGGTCTGAATGGAAATGCCCAAATAATAGGAAGTAAAGTGTGTGGTTTGCACAGAGCAGGTTGTGTATCAGTGCACCTGTAGTGACAAATTGTTAACATAGACAGAAAGATTTTCACAAAGATATTAACCATTTTCCGAAGAGTAGCTGCTCTACTTGACTTTGCTCAAGAATATTTCCTCAAGTTAAAATACATGAAAATAACAAATTCTGACCCTTTCCAAACAAGCGACTGAGACTTTAAGTCACTTTAAAAATGACCTTTTTCAAGACTGTTGACATCCCTCTTGCACCAATCCATTTTCCTGTTGCTGGCTTTTGTTCACCTGCTTGTCTGCAGCTTTTGTCAGGAGAGAAACTCGCCCTACTTTTTGGTTTACACACACACAATTGGAGACACGTTATGCTTTAAGGGTGAAATGTAATGCTCGTCCAGCGACAATTCAGCCACATCCTTTCTTCAACAACTAATACAATTTATAATGAGAGATGTTGCCGTACCCATTTAATATACTGTACATCTAAAAAAGGTCTAATTGTAGTTGTTAGAGCAAATTATGACACTTGTGGGTAAACGCTCTGTAAACTGCCATTAGAGGTGAGGAGGCTTTCTGTGCACTGTAAAACAGCACAGAGAGCAGGTGGAGAGGCAACAGGCGTTAGCCACCACAATCTGCCATAATAACCCCCCCATTTACTATCACCTCCCATTCTTCTGTGTGATTGAAGTACTTTGACAGTTTTAGCACTTAGAAGGTCCGCTTATGTTTTTATCTATATCAGGCACATTATTTGTGTTCATACTTTGCTGTGCAGTATTATAAATGCTTTTATAATCACCCGTCTATTTCTATTCTGAAATAATCAAAAGTCGTTATATTTAGCTGTTACACTTGTTGTACCCCATAAGATGACTTGTAAGTATTTAACATGAAATATGCCAAGCTGTTAAAAACTACTTTGCACTGCATTTCATATTTTTGGTTAGTAAGGCACACACTATTCTTCCTTAAATGGCCAGCAATTGAAGGAAAAATCCAACATTTTTGTACAAAATCATAAGGTGGATCTCATGCTGTTGAATTTCTCCTTAATTAACAGTAAGAGCTCTTCATTTAAAGAGTCTTCCATTTTTGTGGTCACTCCTCTCAGATATGGCACAATTAGAACAATTACACAAGCAAAGTGGCACTTTGTCCTCAGTGAGAAAAAGTGATTCGTGACCCTCTGGCTGATTACCGTCTCCACTTCACACTACAGCCATAATGAGAGTGGAGTGCATGGCTTGCTGAGGTTATAAACTCTAGCCGGACTTCTGATGCACTGGTATTCATTACTCTGTTGATGTTCTCTGATGTGATAATGATCCACTTATGTCTGCCACAGAAACCCATCTCCTTAATCATCAAGCAAAATGAATGTGCATGTAAATATTGAGGAACATTTTCAAAGCATTGCTCCTTTTGCTTTCACAGAAGGAATTTTAATAATAATACTATAAGGAGAACTATAATCAATTGGATAATCTTTTGCCACATAAAACAATTAATATTTGTAATATGTTAATGATACTGTGTGTTATGGTTTTATTTGTGCTCATGAGCAGTTTTAATAATGTGTGACAACACACCTGACATATATGCTGTCTTATTTGTGCAAAGTAGTGCATTTAAACCATGCGGAAACAATCCATAAATTGCAAGAATCACATCAACATCAAATATGCTGAACTGTTTCAAGTGCTACATTTAGACACAATAAGAGATAGGGAAAGTTTTTTTTTTAATTTATTTATTTTTATTTTTATTTTTATTTTATGGGCCAAGGTGCAGTCTGAACAGATGAGTTTTCAGTCTGTGATGGAAGATGTGTAGAGTTTCTGCTGTCCTGATGTCAATGGGGTGCTCTTTCCACCATTGTGGAGCCAGGACCAAAACAGTCATGATTTTGTTGAGCAGTAGCTTGGCCCCCATCATAGTGACAGTAGCAGAACGTGGTGGACGGGCTGGGGTGTATGGTTTGACCATGTCGTACCAGGGTCTTGAATCGGATTCGAGCGGCCACTGGTAGCCAGTGCAGGGTGCGGAGGAGCGGTTCTGTGTGGCATAAGAAGCCATGTTGCAGCTTGCCAGTTTTAGTATCCCAACATCCTTCATCTCCAACCTTGACCTCAACTCTTCTGCTTCCAGGGTGTCAGACACAGACTTGGTGATTCACAAGCAGCAGCATATGCCTGGTTTGTAACATCTCTTTACACAGTATTTTGTGACAGAGACAGTGTGTGTGTGTGTGTGTGTGTGTGTGTGTGTGTGTGTGTGTGTATGTGTGAGTGTGAGTGTGTTTTCCCCCACACAAACAGAAAACACAACAATTATGGGAGTAAATCAAAAAAGATCCACTGACATATGCACACTATCTTTTTATTCTTATTCTGGACACACTGGATTTCATAATACAGTCTTTTTTCTTTATTACACATCCTGCAAGACTTTCTTTACTGGTTATCAGAGTATATAACCCTCACCTTTTATTAATCAGTAAATCTTTTCAAAATATGCTACAGTATCCGTCACCCTCATGCATAGAACATTTCAGGCAGTGAGGTGAAAGCACCAATTTCATTTCTCTATGAGCCTTCTCAGTACTCCACTCAGTGACTTCCATTCATTATCATTCAAATATGAGACTAAAGGCAGCTGACAAAACGCCATGGTCATGCACTTAAGCAGCATGCTTCTGAACAGTTTAGCAGCTTAGCCAGAGAGTGTGACAGCTGGCATTGAAACATGGGTTTAAAAGAACATGTGTTTAATGTTAGCTCAGCCTGATTATAACAGAGGTAAGATAACACGTTCAGCCATACACTATATACCTACCTCACACATTATAACAAATGCATCATAAAAGTTGCTATAAGCCTTCATGATGCTATGTGATGTCTTAAAAACCTTTACAGGGTTGTTTTACTTAAACGACAAGCATCAGTATACAACAATAAACATTTTTGTTATTTTGTCACTCCTTCACTGATTGATTAATGGCAAGTTCATATGTGCTACTGTGCTCTGTCTGACGGCTGGTCATTAGAGGATAAGCTGCCATTATTAGAGAAGCAAATATCCTCAGGCTTCAGAAATAGGACTGTGTTGCTTGTTTAAGAAAACATATCATGCTAGTCCCCTTTCTCTGTCATATTCCGGCTACAGCAGTGACACTGCAGTCATCATTATGCACTCCCGGCCACACAGATAATCGCACAACAGGGATCTGGTTGCCCAAAGGATCCACTCTCCCATTGTGACTATATTCATAGCAAGATATCTAATAACTCTGCTAATTATCAAGCAAAAGAGAACCCTTTTCTCCTAATTAGGTTCTCTTGGAAAGAGCTGTGACAGCTAGAGGAGTGTGGAGATCTGGGCTGTAAAACCAAAGGCCGAAAAGACACTTTGAGTGAAGGATCTTGGGAGATGCTCATGTTTTATCATTAGGGAAATACAGTTCATTATCAAAAGCCTAGAACACTGCAATTAACCCTGCAATCATTTATTTAGGCTCTATCTGTATGGGCCTCATACAGTACTTAATGCCCATATATGTAGTTAAGCCTGGGCATCATTAACTAGGCTTGTCAGGAAGCTAATCTGGCTCATCTTCTAGGCTTTACAGTCCTTTCTCTTAGCCAGCTATGGTTTATCACCACAGGTTAAACTAATCATCTTTGATTCACATAGTTACACCAGTGTGATCATGAACCAACAATCTATCCAAGTCAAGTGTCGTGGGGAGATGGAGTTCAGCCCAGCTCTTTGGGCAAGAGACATTCATCTAATAATTACAGAAATAGAGGATTAAGTTAAAGTTAAAAAGGATTTTATGGAAAACAATAATTCTTAAGTGCTGTTAGTGCATCTGTACTGCCCTTTAGTGAGATCTTACAACAGTCAGATTCTCCCTTTTCATGAGCTTACTGCATATTGTTGTTCCCGTAGAATTAAATGGTTAAGAACTAGCTGCCATTTAGCATTCGAAAGGATTCCATGCAAATCCTTTAATGCTAATGCAGACAATCAAACTATGAGAAGCAAAATTAAGATATAAATAATAATAATTTATTTTACATTATTTTAGTATCAGTAATAATACAGTGTGTGTGGAAAAAGTGAATGTAAAAGGGAGAGACAATTGCAGCAAGAAAAAAATTAGCATGGCGAGGAAATTACTTTTCCAGCTAACATAAAAATAACAGTCATTAAGGAAGTAAAGGACAATCAATAACCAGAGTAAGTAATATTTAGACATTGCTTTCCAAATGGATGCTGCTAGGCTTTTTGTCTAATAGGCTGAAACACTTACATTACATTGCTGATTTACAAATGACTTTGGAATTGCATGTACACAGTGTGAAAGCTGGCATAAGGGATGAATGAGTATTCACAAATCAGGCCACTGTTGGGCTCCTCTTCAAGCATTCTGAATGTCCCATTAACATGATGTCTGTAAAACATTTTGAAGCATGAAATATCCAGCAGTTGGCAGATATGAGTATTGTTTCTAAAAAAAAAAATAGAAGTCATCTTTATCTAAAAAAAAAAAAAACAGTAAAGGAAATATCAACACTTCTTTGATGGTACACTGCAGATTTGTGAGATATTTATGTATTTTTAATGAGACCTTTTTGTTAAATAAAGAATCACATTCTTTCAATGGAAATTTCCTTTGGCTTTTCCTCATATATCTTCAGCCACAATTGAAACATAAAATGACTAATTATAGTATAATTTGAAAATGCATTTGCTGGTAAGTGATTAATCAAGACACTTGTAAAATATAGCCCTGTAGTGCCTCCTGGTTAACATATTAAAGAACATATTAAATTTTAATGTTTAATTATAAAAAGATTAAATATTTATGACTTTTAATGATTCAGGTGGTGGTTTTGATTCTTATTTGTGGTGTGTATGCTGCTTCCACAGCTGCCTTTGGAAAACAAAGATCTTAGTTGACAATTGCAGCTTTTCAATATACATGAAACTATAACTCTTTTTTTGGTAATTAGAAGGTCCTGAATCATTTAATAATAATTCAGCTATCCTACAAAATTTAATTTCTCTTTGTTACTCTTAGATGATCCTCGCCTCAAATTGGCGGCAGAACAGGTGCACAGCGGTGTGTACTGTATATGCTAATGGTTAAAATGTAGAGCACTTGACAAATGAACTTGAACTTCAAACCAACAATGGTGTTATCAATGTTTAAATACCTGCTCAGCTCAGTCAGAGTTAAAGTGATCTTTTGTTCCTCATCACCTGCTGTAAGGCATCTCCTCTTCTTCGGTCCACTGCTTATCAACAAGGAGGTTTATGAGATGGTTTTCTCGAAATTCAAAATGTGTTATCGGATATTTTATTTTTATAGCCACTTTATTCTGGTGTTTGCACCTGAAGCAGGGGGTTAAGCACAAACATTTGTTTGGTTTTGAAGGCTTTTTGGAATTGAAACTGCTTGTTCAAGATAATTGCTTTTTTCTTTATCTTTTTTTTATTCTGATGGTTATGAGCCTCTCAGTGGCTCCAACAGAAATCATCACGAAAATGGCAGTGCACAAGCTCTGCAAACTCTGTATTGTTTACTCCTCTTTGAATCTCATGCATCCAAAATTAGGCCGTGTAAAAACATACTTTACCTGGCGTCCCACAAATTGCAGATCAGTAATGTTTGATAATGATTATGCATCATCCTGCTGAGCCGAAATGTGGGAAGGAGGAGTGAGGAGAGACTGAAATCGATATAAACAGCACATTCTTCCCCTCCATGGCGGAAAGGGGATCTATTATGGAGAAATCATGATTTATGTCAATGGTAGGAGGGATGTCAGGTTGAGCAAGGGATGGAGGTACGATCCAATAATGATAAATGCCCCCCATTCACATGCCCCCCTCTTCTCTCCATCCCTCCACTGTGTTGGCTCTCTTCAGCATTTGCACCACCGCACCTTAATCCAGTCTTGTGCTTCCACGCTCTCTTCTTGTCCATGTCTTTTATTTTTTTTTTTCTTATCAGATATAGGCCCATCTGTTGTTGTCTATTCCATGTGATCTGTGTATGTGGAGACCGGTGCTACTCCTCATGATGGATTCCAATGATCCGGCGCTTTAGGGAACAAGGAGCGAGGCAGTCACCTTTAAGCTGTGGCTGAGCAATCCGTCACTGTCAGACATCCCCCATACATGCAACATGGGCCAGACAGTGAACAGGAAAAAGAGGTGATGAGGAAGAGAAATGGCCAAGATAGTGTACAGGAGAAGATCAAATATACTAGATGGAGATTCAAAAAAAGAAAGAATTGAGGAGGAGGAGAAGTACAAACGTTATTATTTGTGAGCAATCAAAATATTTTGTGGATAGCAAAATTTGGATCATATAAATCAGTGCTTGACATTTCTGGAGTTTGTATTGATTTCATTTTAGTTTAATTAGTATTGAGTTCTGCATCAATCTGATACAAATGACAGCTTCATTCATGACAGAAGTACGCTGAATTGGTCATCAATGAGAATTAGCATTAAACTAAACACGATGTTATCATTTATTAACACACATGATCAATAGTGATGTTGCACTGGAATGACTTTCTTTTATAAGAGCTCTTTGATATGTATTGAAAATGGTGTTCAGTGACTAGCATGGCCACACTGACCTCCTGTGTTTGCATGTTCTTTCAATTCGTGTTTCCTCCTCAAGTCCGAAGCAGGTCAGGTAAGCCGATAACTGCAGGACTGACTGTAAGTGTGAGTGAGTGATTGTCTATCTGTGTTAGCTCCGAGATCGACCGCCCAGCGTCTACTGAGATAGACCCACCTCCCCACCTCTCCACTCCCAGCCCCCTTTACCAATGGCACTCGATAGGAATAAGCAGGTAAAGTCAATGAATGAATGAACGGATGAATGACTGGAATGTATCTCAAACCCAACACTGCTTGTGCGTCGCCAAAATAGCTGCCCTGCACACATTCAGCAGGTGTCTGTTGTGGCTGTGTGGCAGGATCTTTTTCACTGCGTGGTAGCAGGAGGGCAAGAGTCACCTAGTGTGTAATTGACAGTGACAGATAGCAGTCAGATGTGATTAGTTCCGGCTAGCTAAGCAGTCGGTGCCCTGGCTGACAGAAGAAAACAGAGAAGTGCAAAGGCAGCAGTGGAAAGAAACTAGCTGTTTGGACACAGGGCAAACAGTCTAGATACCACATACAGCATAGTCTATCTTCCCCAAAAGGTCTTAATTTCTTCTATTAAATAAAAACTAAAAACTGCACCCAAAACTACCTGTTGAGCAGCAGGAGCTCATTTTGACCTAATTGTGCTTTACTTTACATTAGTTTGCACCTGCCACATATTCTGTATAAGTGAATACCAGCCATACACCTTTATATTGACTTTGGTAGTTTGACCTCCTGTATAACACCCTATGCAATATGCAAATGGTCTAATTTCTATATTTAAATTTTACTTCTCACAACTGTGAATTTACATATAAAAATGACCCCGGTTGATAAAAAGCAAATAACTGAAATAAAATCTACTTAACATGCTGAGGTGCACGAGTAAATAAGAAAGCCCCGGCCACCCGCCCTCGCTCCGTATTTGCTATGTGGCACACAGATACCTCCCTGCTCTTAAGCTTCTAGCAAACAGGATTGTCCGCTGCAAATTTACATAAAGGACGGATAAGCTATGATATCACAATGCACCTGCTGTGTTGTAAAGGTTAGTTGAATTAGATCTTACCTTTCAAATAATAGGGAAAAAAAGAATAAAATTACTCATATTTTACTGCTGTATGTTTTCAAAAGCAGCAATAACATGTTCAAGCTGAATGAACTGCTCCCCCCTTAAATATATGCTCAACAACATTTCATACAGTATCAAACTATCTAAAGGTATTAATGATGCAAGTTGCATGTTGCATAGTTCTGATATTAATGAAGGCATAATATATATCTGCAGTTTTAGGATAAAGCTAAACTATTCGTATTTTTAGATTACAGTTAGTAATTAGAGTTAATATACTGCAAAGATTAGAGTTGTACGTTTCATGTAGACTGGTGTAGACTGAACAATAGCAGAGGCACTGGTGCAAAAACAGCTGACAAAATGTCTCTGCCGAGCAGGGACATGATCTAAATACTAATCAAACATCATTTACAGCTGGCTTTATTTGAGCCTCCTGAGAGACTGTCCCATCCTGCTTCTTCGCCATGGTAACCAGGGATTCATTTCAGAGGTGTCATGCTGCATTATCATTTCACCAGCTCATCCTCTCCCCTCCGCCCTCTGGCTCGCTCGCTTTTGTCCCTTCTCTGTTCAGACCCTTCAATCTCAAACCTGCCCAGCATCCTGGAAGGAAAACATCTCCTATCTTGCTCCAGCTCTGATAATACACCAGTGTGATCTATCTGCCTTACACACACACACTGCATACAGAGTATACAGCAGACACACTTTTAGGCTTCACACACAAAAAGACACCTGCTTGAGCAGCTACCCATATCAAACCGCCATGTCACCTATTCAAACAGACCAACATGTAACGCTGCCTTCTGAACGCCTTTCTAGTCCTGTCTGTAGAAGAGCAAACTCTGCATTGAACCACTAATTATTCATTACTTTTCTAACAACTTTGAGTTTGGTTTATTAAATTTTAATTTAATAGAATATGTAGCATTTGTACTTCTGAAGGTTTCTAAGCATAGTTACTTTATGCACCCTTATACTATAGAACTTTCACCAAAACTATTGCATTACACTCTCAACCGGGTCTTGCATTAATATATGAAGTTAATACTGATTCAGGACCAAGCGTCCTACCTCAACTACACCAGTAAACATCTGTCACATGGACTGGATTTATATAGCATCTTTATCCAAAGCACTTTCATTCACCCATTCACAAGCACACTCATACACACACCAATGGCAGCAAACTGCCATGCAAGGTGGTAACTTCCTTATCGGCTCTGTGTCTTGCCCAAGGACACTTCAACATGTGAACAAGAGGAGCCAGGGATTGAACCACCTGCAATTAGAGGACAACCTGCTCCACCTCCTGAACCACAGCCGCCCCTGTCAAGCCCACTTATACCTGGTTCTCAACCCACCTCCCTTTCACCTCCATCATCATCATTCATCCCTTTACCCAGCCTTCTAAGCATCCATTCATCCTCGCATTCATCCTGTCATTGCGTCCTACACTCAATTTTGTGCATACCTCTCCCATCTCTCCTCCATGCTTCAGGTGTACCATCTGGGGCAACAAAAAGGCTGACGCCTGAGAGACAGATTCCCAAACATTGAGTCATTGTCTTTCTGAGGTTCCACATGGCCTGCTTTATTCATTCTCGCAATCATTTATCCTCCCTCTACATCCTTTCATCCTCAACACCTAAATGCTACCTTTACATCATTTAACTTTTAATCATCAGAAGTGTGTTCCCCTTGCTGCATCCCACTGGTCAAAACATCTCTGGATGCGTCTGACTGGACGTGTTGTGCAGGAAGAGCTAAAGATGAACCATGATGGGAGCCATGTAAAGCCAAATCTACTCTGAAATGGAAGAGATCTGATATCAATGCTAAAGCAAAGGTGTGCGTAGGTGTTTCACACACTCAGTAACCTGTGGAGAAACATTCAAGCCTCAAAGAGTGATCTTCAGCATCCCTTCCCTATGAGTGGCAGTGAATGGCATTTTGTAAGAAAGGCTGAAAATATCTTAATGTCTACAATGTTTAATTTCATCCTTCCATTTAGACAAATCATGTGAATCAAGATATCCTCTGAAACAGTGTTTTTTTTTCCTGGCACATTTTCGCTTTTCATAGTACTTCAGTTAAGAATGTCTAGTGGGTCATTCTCTCTTAAGAGACATTTTTGAACGAGATAAAAAGTAATTTGATGTGCCATTCAAATGTATTTCCCTCTCTGTCTGAGATCAGCTGTGCCAGTAGGGGTCTAGAGGTTGGAGACGGAATCTAATTCAAGCACTCCTTTGTTTACATGAGTCTCAGTGATCTGAGGGCATTAGGGAAGCCCTGACCCCCTACATATGCTGGAGAGTGAGATTTGGCATCTTGCCACATCAAGCAACACCAGAGGCTTGCAGGGGGTTTACCCTTTGTTTTGTGCAAAATGGCTTCCTCGGGCTGCACTTTGTAATAACAAAGACAGTGAGCACTGTCTGTGCGATATGACATGGCTGCCTCATCAGCCATTGCTCCCCAGGGACTGTAACAAATACAGTATATTGCAAACTGGAGAATCTTCTTACATGCAAACTAGCAATGAAGGGATAAATAACAAGAAGAAATACACGATTTCATATTGAAAGATTGACGAGAGAAATCACTTGCAGCCTTGTCTTTCATCCTTGGACACAATGTTACACTTAATTTCAAGGTTGAAACTGTGAAATTACCCACTGAGTTGTAGCAAACTGAGGAAACACTTCCTAAATTCAAATTATTATTCAAATGATGTTGTTGTATTTCTATACCTCCACATTAGTCCTCAGTTAGTGTTATGCTCTAATAAGACATTGGTGATTATATACCTCTTAATGGAAATTTCAAATGTCTGTGATTCCTAAATCTGTCTATATTTATGACTATATTTATTACAAATATGTATTCAGTGAAAAAAGCTAATTGCAAGTATTAGCTGACAATACTTGCAATGAAAATTGTTTCCTAAACTGTCATTAAAAAGCCACTCAAGGTTTGTAGGTGTAAAAACAAGACAATAGCAGTGTAAAATATATAGCACAAGTACTTTATTTCTTCTAATAGTTGTGGTGCACAGACAAGCCTGCTATAAAAAAAAGACGTGTGGTGGCCCATATACTATAGGTCTATATGAACAAAGGTCAGGCGTGTGAGGGTCACAACCTCAGTCAAGCAACCAACCCTGGCACCAACCCTTATTTCTCCTGCACCTGGTGCTACCTTAAAGGAGAGGCAGTTTTAACCTGTCCAGGTTCTATTACTGAGTAGATATTTCTAGCTATACCGGCTTAATGGCATATTAATCAGATTAATAGAATCAGGCTTTAGGGAGGGAGAGCTGTCTGTCAATCTCGGCTAAAAACACAGCAGTAAAAAATGTAAGAAGCCTCAGGGTGAACCATCAAAGCCCTGATAAATCTGATTAAACTTCAAATGTAATACAGAGACAGACAGAAAGGAAATATTTACTTTTTTTTTCAAAACTAAAAGGGATAAAAGAAAGCCACTTTGGCTAATCTGTTATATACTGAGACCAGTGGAAGGGAATAGCTATCACTTCCATCTGACAATGGTTGTGCCAGTGCATCTAGATCACCCTGCAAAATGTTCACCACAGCTGATAAAAACTGATAAAAGTAACACTTAACTTATAACGTTAATTTAACTTTGAAACAGATTTATTCGAAAACCCATTGCTAATATTTAATGACAAACTACTGTATCCTCTTTCTATAGATATGTTCACTCACGTGTTTTACTGGGCATACTGTACAATGCTGCAGAATTTTCCGAACTGCTACAACTCAGTGCGTACTGTAGAACTCTTTTAATGGGTCATTACATTAAACTATCTCTCGTAATTTGTGTCCCACAGCCCCATGGTAAGCATGTGTGCCCTGGGGCTGCTGACACAGAGAGGGAGGTCTAATGGTCTGCTGTATTAGTGGGTTAATTGCCATGTCCTGGTCTCCATTGGATTGTGAGTAGGGCGTTTTAGTTTAATTGTGAACCATCCTGTCCTGTAAACCCCCACGCCAAGCGGCCTGGCACTAGTGCATGGTGGGAGATGGTCTTCATGATGCACTTGAGGCAGCTGACCACCCTTAGACAACTGAGTTGGTAGCAGACTGCCACCTGCTGGCACCATGATAAAACTAACCCCTCTTTGATGACACCGCAGCTCACACAAAACAGTCATTCTGGTGACTGATAAAGAGATGTTAAATGAGTTTTTATACAGTATGTTGCCTACCATCACCTTTCATTTTGGTTTATCAGTAACTGATAAAACTTGAAAAAAGAAAGATGAAGAAGGATGAAGATGAAGATACTGTACGTGACAGTTGCTGCCACGTCCAGTATCTTCATCTTCATCCTTCTGGACTTTGTCTTATCCCATCTGTACTAAAGCCAGTGTTACACAGTGAAACTAGAGACTCAGCTTGGAGCTGCAAAATGCATAAGGTATGTGGGTAGTATAACAACACAGCAAAAGTTATTTTATACATTTGTCAGTTGTTTATTCTTGTAAACAGAAATATAATTTTCCACTATGGTTCCTGACCCCACTATATGATAAACTGATGCCATCTAACATCCTGCCACATGAGGATATGTTAAATATGTGTTGGATAATATGATGGAATATAGCAAGTCTTAACCCAGTCATGGTGTTGGCTTTTTCTTAGGTCTACATCAGAAGCTATGCATTGTTCGCTCTTGTTATTTATGCTATCAGATGATTTTAATAATTACCAGCTGGTCCTAGTAGTACCCAACTGAAAGTAGAGTGATGCGATTTCTGTATTTTGATTGGCTGTTGCATAAATTTAATGTAAAAAGCTCAAATTGTTTTCACTTAATGCAATTAAATGACATGCAGCCATTTACTTCATTAAAGAGGTTTATTATTAGATCACTTCTTGAATCTCAAACTAAACACACCAACAGGGTTTAAACTACAGCAATTACAAGCCAACCTTGAAACAATCAATGCTTCATTTTTCTATTTGTGCTTTATTACATATTTCTATTACCATTCTTCATTTCTGTGACAGCAGACATGTGGTCGGTCTGTCAGTGATTAACATGTGGACAAAGAGAACGAGCCCACACATAGATCCTCAGTTGTGGTCCTTTTTCGTCAACCTCGACTGGCTGCACAGGAAATTTACATTTTAATGGCTCAAGCCGCTCGGCGCCGCCTGCATCAGAGTGAAAGCTCAGCTGAAACCACGGGTGACTGCCTCCAAACAACTCACTGAGACAAACCAGCTCCCACATAAACACAGGGACAAAAACAAAAACCTTGACATGGTCATAAAACCTTTTGGCTGCACTTTATATTATCAGTCATTTTATTAGATATAATTTATCATAATGCTAATTAAACTGCAGGACCAGCATCTCTGGTAAAGAATAATCTGGCAGGACAGATGAAGCCCCTCAAGATTAACATAGTCATTGTGACCTGTGCCTACTGCCACCGTATGTGAACAGAAATAAGGTAGAATGTGGAATATAACTTGACTTTCTCACAATGTCAAGTGACAGAAAATACACACTGAATCCACTGATGTGTTCCCCTTTTATTTACCTGACACTTTATTAGTCGTTTACGTAATTATGATATCAAAAAGTCTTAGTCCCTTTACTCAGACATTCAGAAACATCATGTACATCAAACCATGTGATGTGGATGTTAGAAACTGATAAGGCTTCTACCACCTCCTCATGCCAAAAGCAACCTCAATCAATTGTGTGAATCCCAATAGATCCCCCAATGGGGTAGTTGAAGTCTTTATTTGTTTAAAGGCCCAGAGACTTTATCATACACTTAATGTGTTTTTATAATGCAGAGATGTCTGACAGTTAAGTTTGATGTCTGCACCTAAGACAGTGTAAAGAAGTCTACATGACCTGTCCTGTGTGGAAAACCATTCCAACCAGAGATTTGAACTTTAAGAAGCTGGTTTCTCTTTGCATGTTTCTGGCAGGTTCTTGTTGCTAATGTGGATCTAAGTAAGCTATAAACTCAGACAACGTGGTGTACTGTACGTTCAATAAACCTTTCTTTAAAAGAAAATAGTTTGAGGCTGACTCTTCTCCTGCAGGACCACTGTTCATTTGCCAGTGTCTGGGAATCTGAACTGTCTTTATAAGGTCTAAGATACCCTCAGTGCAGTGTAAATTTAGTCCCACCATACCAGCAGCCATTTCTAGCCTTCCTCCTCTCTCCATGTGTAATTTATCTTTCAGTGTTTTATTTTTGACACTTAACAAATATGAGCAGAGGCAAAAGGCTCGAGAATATGAACTTGACCTCATGTTCTTCTTGTTATCATGCTGCCATCTAGAGGTAAACTACTGTATGACACATTTGATTTGCTGCCCCCTCCCATATTGTTCACACACTATTTGCTATGTGTTCCACTTGAAAATTAACATGTATGCTTCAGTTACAGAGAGATTATTAGTTTAAGCAACTTATGGCAGAAATGTATAATGGTCCTAGTGTTTATGCTGCTCCTTCTAGTGCTTGACCAAGTCAAAGTGCTTTCCTGATTTATTTAAATCTATCCATTCACCCTGCTGCACCTGGGATGGAAATCAATGGTGTTAGATAATATAGGACTTCTGGTAGGCCTTTTTCACAGCAGACATTTTGACTTGTCGTTGTAGGAGAAGCACAGGTGTTACTTATAATGTTAACAATGGTTCTGTTCAATTCAGGTGTTCCAGTAAGCCAGCATCCAAAATGTGACCCTGAAACCGAAGCAGCTAAATGGAATACAGCCATGATTAATTTAATCATTTAAACCTGTGATTTTCCTATTGTGACATGTCAACGTGTCTTCAGAGAAAAAGGCCTATTACTGCAAATCCACTAGATCTTAACAGGATGTGAATGTTAGGCTGACAAATCAAACACTTACATGTAAAGGTAATTCATGCAATATGAACCACTGTTTACATTTAGTTTGGTCTGAGGTAAGGCTTGTTTTAATTTGTTAATTTTTTAACCATGAACACTCATCAACAACATGGTACCAATACTCATTAATGAGTCAATGACAATACTTTAAACAACAATTAATTTTATTATTAACCAGAGGATTATAGACGTTTGAAGGTGATTTGGTTTCCTGGGTGTGGTTGCACCAGCTGTGATGCTGAAAGAAAGATTTGTTAGAGTATAAAGGATATGCACAAAGGATATGAGGTCTATATACAAATTTAACACAAGCACATGCACCTCAACAATGCGACCCGAAGCAAAAACCTGTCCGTTACATAATAAGGATCTATTTTGCACACTGTACAATTTTAAATGTTGATTTGCAACGCAGGAATCAATCTGATGTTTGACCCAACAGCCCGTATCAGTGAGTTAACTAAATTATATCACTGGATTTTAACTCAGGGTCTGCTAATGCTGAGGTGCAACCACATACACAAATGAACAAATTGCTACTTATCCTTTGAGGCAGACTGTACAGTGTAACATAAGAACAAAGTTATGCATAGCTGATGGGTTCCATATGAAAACATGTATCTTAGAAATCCTCTGAGGCTATATGCAGTTGGAACCACACATCAGCTAGAAGGAAAATATCCGGCATCATTTGTTTTTGTTTCTTGAAGAGAAACTGTATGATGGAAAAGACTGAACACAGTGTGCAGTGCTAAGAATGTCAGGCCTACATGTGCAAAATAATAGATAAATGAAAGATTCGGTTTTACAAACATTTTCACATGTGATTTCTCAGGTTATAGTCAGTCGTGAGGCACTCATATTTGACAGGCAGTTTATTTACAAATAGCAGACCCATACACACAAAGAAAAGAAAGTAATGATGGCAAATTTCCAAAGAATGTTGGGTGATGGGGAAATTGTGTCCAACAGATCTCACCAATCAATGCACCATTTCCCTCAAACTCTAATTGCTAGTGGCATAGGGCATCAAAAAGTACTCAAAAACATCACCAACGGTCATCAGCAGTTTACTTTATAAAAATATCACCATGGTGATCCACAGATTTCACAGATTTGACTGTGGAAAGAAAGACATATTTACAGTAATCCACACAAAGGGAAAATGGAAAGAAATCATTTGGGAACAAAATGGTTGGAGGAAAAGATGAGCAGTGCAGAGAGGGTCCCAAAAGGCAAAGCTTGAGCAATTCTTGCTTTAAGGTCTCTAAATGGACACCTCTTAATCTTTTTCATTTGTCCTGTAAAGACCAGACAAATAAATCCGTTAAAAAGGAATCATAATGATAGAGGACAGTACAATTTGTGATGCACGAATAAAGGTTTAAAATACAGGAAAATTAACTTTGCAATATTAAAACACAAATCTTTTCTATCTTCAATTGTGTCTTTCTGAATTGAAAAACATGCAAGATGACCTGGAAGTTTAAATGGAAAAATGTATCTCCTCTATAGTGCTGGCATAGTGATGATTTATTATAAAAGAAATAATGTTGATCAGTATTGTCTTGTACATTTCAATAAACCTTAAATGAGAAAACATACAAACAACAACAAACAATACGGTATGAACATGACAAAAACAGAAATAATTACATCATGGGGAGAGATATTGTTGGATATGTTGCCTTACAGTGGACAACTATTAATTGCTAATTCCAGTAACAGTATTATCTGTAGTCACATATTTGGAAACTGGTACCTTATTTATAAAATGTTTACTCTGATACAAACCAATTGATAGGCTAACAAGATGTGCATCAGGGTTGATATGATCCTATACTTTTATTATTATTTCTCCCAATTATTCCTTATCTTTTCTACATTTATTTATCTGTTGGCAACTTCAGTTATTTTATCAATCTTTGCTTAAGAAACAAGCAAATAACAAAAAAAAAAAGAGCCTAAAGTAAAGTGCTGCTCCTATATACTTTAAAGACACTGATAACAAAATATGACCAGTATGCATATGACGTAGATGTTACAATCACACATATAATGTTGGTATTGTACAATTATCAACTTTACTGAAAAGTTAGAATGACAGAGAGGGGTGGGTTCAAGTGAAAAAACTGTTGTGAAAAAGCAGCCTAAAGCTTTTTATACTGAAAACAGATACTTTCATGTAAGAATTCTTGAACTCTTTCAAATCTTTTATCCATCATTTTAGATGTAAACAAACGTGATTTCACAAGAGGCCACATGTCTCATGACTGCACCAACATTGTGTTTCAAATTCTCACCAACCAGTGGTTCTGTATACTTAGCGTTGTGAATAAATACTGAAAGGTGGTTTTAGACATTAAGTGTAAGAAGAAGAAAGAGCAGAATGATGGGGTCATTTGTAGAAAAATATGTCTACAAAGCGCCAGCTGAAGCTCTGCAGTGATGCCAGATCAGAATGTGTGGCAGGTTGGGAGAGGCAGTCAAAACTATATGGCAGAAGGGTCGGGTGACAGTGAGTGAGATGTGCTCTCAGCATCAAAAGGAGATCTCACCTCATAGTTCTTCAACAGTACAGCCAAAGTAGACAGTGACAGGGTTTAGTATCTAGAATGAGACTGCCAGTGCTGTAGGAGCAGGGGAAAACCAGTTGGGTCAGTTGGAAACAAGTAGCACAGGTACAATAAAAGTCACTGTAAAATAACCGAACAGCTTTTTCAAAGTAAAATTGCTGTGATTGACCCATCCTATTTGACAAAGGGGGGCCTGCTTTGATCCTGCAATCACACCTTTGCTAGATGTGTGGAAGCTATTTATTTCAAATGAATAACATCTATGTATGAATAATAAAATAAAACCACAGTTTCATTTGTGCAGTTTAGACTAGCAAATGTGCATTTACAAACGGTGTAAATGCACATTTGGTAGTGTGAGTGTAGCATTCCTGGTGTGATTGCAGTATACATGTTACATTTATATGACATGGGTAAGAGATGACATACCACAATGTAAATGATGTATTGCAAGTCTAACACGTCACTCTCACTCCTCTAAGTGGATGAAGTATGGAAATCCAGGATGCAAAATGACCCCTGACCACAGAGTGAGGTGAGGAAACGTGTCCTTTATCTGTATGAGCAACATCATCAGCTGAGACCACTAGCTCATACTGATGATTGATGTGGTGATGCAAGATGAGGTGGAGGGTGCCCTCTGCTGGTGAAACATGAGATGACGACAGGATGACAGCCAGATGGGAAAGGATCAGGACAGCACACTGGTGTTCTGTGAATCCACGTCTTGCATGCTCACGACATCTGTACTTACTCCGCTCTCATATATTGGGTTGTCAAAAGCTGACTCTTCTGTCATGTTGTCATACGGTGGCGAGGATGTTGGCATTCTGATAGACTTCCCTTGGAGTCTGAGTAAAGAGTAGAGAAACAGGGAACATCCTGTAAAGGCTCATTTGATTCCAAATGAAATAAATGAAGTTTTGAGTTATTACTTACTTTGCAAAGTAGACATAAATCCCGAGGACAACCACCAAGATGATTGCAGTTGGAATAAAAACTGCAAGGGCAATATTGGTTCCCTCCATGCTATAATCCATATTAACAACTACAAGAGAAAAAAACAAACACAAAAACAGGTATTATTTCTGTGAAATATGCACAAAAGAGAAATATCAATATATTGATACTGCAACGTTTCAAAACATGACTCACCATCTAGCCTGCGTTCGTTCACATACTGGGTTGAGGATGCTACAAAGACACAATTGCAGTTTAGTACAGTGCATTTATTACACTTACGCACAAGTACAAAGTCCTTGCATTCGCAAACAGCAACAAAATCAATAGCACATAATATGGTCTCGGTCGCATTGTATTTCCAAATGTTGTGAGAACTGTAAAAACTGAAAAGTTTGCCACAGTGTGTGGGCACGGTTTACCTCTGCAGGCGGGGGGTGTGCCATTCCACTGTGACGGGTGTCCAGGGATACAGTAGATGGTGGCCTCCCCCTGCAGCTCGTAGCCTGAGTGGCAGGAGAAGGTCAGCATCTCTCCTGCTTGGTAAAAGGCCTTTTCAGAGCTCTGCACACTGGTGGAGGCGGCGCCAGGGTTCCTGCAGGGCTCGTACTTTTCAACTGAGAGGCAGGACAATATGGCACGTCACAAATATACTGTTATGCATCTTTTTCAACAGTAGAAACACTGACACTTATATGAACACTACTTTGAACTACAGAGGCACCATGTGGCAAAAGTCAACCAAAATTATAATGGACACCTTAAAGGTCTTCATCAAAAATGTATTCAATTAGGACACACGTATTTTGAAATTCAGAGGATATTTTGTCAAAAAGTAATATCTGACAAAACTTTTTTTCTTTAAAAATCTCAGCAATTCTCCAAGTATGGCTTGTGCAGAAGGACATGATAACCCTTGTTAAACTTTTGAAGGCAAATGACAAAGAATAAATAATTCAGTAAATGTGGATTTGTTGTGTTTGTCACCATAGAAACAAAAGTAGCACAAAATAAGCACGACATTAACATGTTTAAATCACATATCCAAAGCACTCAAACAGTATGGGTGTGTGTTAAGTATGTTTGTGTTCATGACATGTGCGTTTCTGACTAATTTGACTTACGGACACACTTGGGCAGCCTCTCGCTCCACTTGGGTGTGGCTGAATCTCGGTTGTAGCAGGTGAGGAGGCTGCTGCCAGACAGGATGTAGCCTTTGTTGCAGATAAACTGCACTGTCGATCCAACGGTGAAGCGGCTGCCTGTGGTCACCTTATGACTGTGCTCCACTTTTCCAGGGTCCTGACATGTCATAACTGGTGCATCACAAAAACAAATGATGATGATTATTTATCATCGCGTTTGGTGGTGGTAGTAGTAGACTAATGAAAATGTCTTTTTAACAAAGTGAAAATGATTATTTACATTATTGTTATATTACTTTTCTAGGATAAATGACTATAATTATGAACAGGTACATTCCTAATAGGTACTTTTCACATATGCAGTAGCACCCCCAGAGACCTGTAAACAGACTTTGATGTGTGAAATTGGTGCAGTTCCCCTTTAAGTTCACAAATCACAGTTGCAACCTCTGCTACTGAGGAGGGTCATAGGCAAAAAGCCAGTTAGTAGTATTAGACAGCTAAAAAGGGGGCTGCAAAAAGAAAGTCACAATTTGATGGACGCTACACTTTATAGGGGCTTGAAAAAGGCTGCTAATTGGCATCCAGTCAAAATATGACCCAATTTTGTATCAGTGTTTGCTCGTGTGAATCAGATGGTTTAAAATATAAAAAACATATTTTTTCCCCTATATCATCAATCTCTATCAATACCAATTTGCTTTGTTTGGCTTTTTTAAATTGTGTTTATACTGTATACAGTATATATGCTTTCTATTTGATTATGCATTTCATTCTTTCCTCTTGGTAAAAATCAATCTTATGATATGGGCTGTCTTTAAAAACCTTGCACAAGTTTACCTTCCACTAGAGGATTTTGCTTGGACTCAACTGATGCATGAACTGAGCGAGTGCTGTGATGATGAAAACTAGAAGTCATCATAACATGTGCAGATTAAACTCACTAATAGAATGACAGTTTTATAACGTGATCTGCTCACTATGACACCTAAAGGACTCTGAGAGTATATGACTGGTGAGGTCATGCTCTCACTCGCTCTCCTTGTGTGAACAAATGGAGAAAATATTAAATTTGGTGTCCTTCCTCTCACCTTCCTCACATCTCGGCACATCACCGCTCCAAGTGAGGTCCCACTGGCACATGAGGATCTCAGAGCCTACCAGCTCATATCCAGGGTAGCACTGGTAGGTGATGACGGTGCCGTGGATGAGGTCAGGGTGGGACGTGCTCTTCCAGCCGTTGGTGATCTCCGGCAGCTCAGAGCAGGTGTCGTTCCTCGGCACCTCTGTTGGTGTTGGAGCAGTTGGTGTTGCATTGTGTTGGTAGGAGAGGAGAGACAGAACAGGGGGGGGAATCAGAATTACAGATATCCGACCTATTTATGTTGACACAATGAGGAAAGACAGTGGTACTGGGAACACAGAAATACTTAAATAATTCCACATTTTCTTGTGTAATGAACATTAAATTTTCATTCTTTACATGCGATCAAGATTGTAAAGGGACACAAGGAAATCCTAGCATTAATATGTAACATCCTCCTCTGCAGGGACTGCAGAACTGTCTGTTCTGTATGCACTGAACAGCAGCAGTTTGTGAGGACAACGTAAATAGAGGCTTGTGATGTTTGCTGGGGAGGAACATAGCATGTGGTTTGGCACCAGTCAATCTGTGCCTCCCTAACTGCCACATAGAACACAAAGCATTGGGCGAAACCAGCTGATGTTGAAGTGTACCCTATTATTGTGTTTCTGTGTTTGTTGTTATCTAATCCTGTGCACCTGGGATAAACCAGAAGACAGACAGAGGCACAGCAAGAGAGAGAGGAACAAATATACTTTTTTTTTCTAAATCGGTAACCTGCTGGGTTCTAGGTATGAGTAACATTTTATATTCCATGCTTGTTACCAATTTTTGGTTTCTCATCTGTCTTGCGATTTTACACTAAAAGTGTATTGTACATTTAATTCTAAAGAAAAAAAGCTATGGATTGCAGTTAACCAGAGAAGAAAATTATTATTTTTTTAATATATTGAAAAAGAATCCCAATTGAATCATAGCTAAACAAAAGAATAAAACAAAACCAGAGTCTTACCAAAGAAGTGGACCACAAAGCCATTGTTGTAGCCATAGATGTTAGTGGCAGGATCTGACTGAAATTGAATAGTGACATCAGCCATGGAGGTATAGAGCTTGAAGTGTGGCCGGGTGCCGCTGTATTGGCCCAGGATGTTCGCTGTCAGGTCATCACCATCATAGAAGGTCAGCAGGTCATTCTTACCAACATGGAGACTAGAACAGACATTAAAAACGTGGTTACATTTCTTCCTAATGATATGAATGAAGGCTATACAGAATGTCCCGTGTCTGTGTGGTTATGTGATGTGTTTACTGTGTATTTTGCTCAGAGCCTTAACAGTTAAGAGACTGGTATCTTCCTTGGCTGATGAAAGCAAAAGCTGATGACACAAGGCGATGTCAGCAGTACTTGGAACATATTAATTCTGTTTATATTGGATGGATCTGATGTGAAGTAAACATTAAATAATTCATGATGTGTGTCTCTTCGCCCCTCACATTGCTCTCATGAATATGTAGTATATATCTGCAAATATATGAGCATAATACACAGTATATTACCTTTATTTAAACTTGAAAAATCATTGAGGGCTGACCCTCATTTACAATGATGTCGAATAACAGTTTAAGAGGTTAAAATGACTTAAAAGATACAAAATAATAAAAGATACAAGATAAAGGAAAACAACTAATTAAAACAGGTACAAACAGCAGCTGAATGGTTTTAAATTCACTAAAGGGTACCAAAGTATTCATTTTTAGGGTGCTTTGTAAAGTGTTCCAGGAAGTCAGAGCATAGAAACTAAAAGCAGATCTTCCAGGCTCATTACAAACTCCAGGGGGCTTGCATTGAAAGCCAGTCATTAGACTGAGTTTGATATGGTCCAGAAGACCAATCTAGCATAGATATGATATAAGATGGCAACTTCCCAATAAGGGGCCTTGTAGATAAACAAATACATTATGCCTATCACGTCTCACGGACAGAGACGACCACCCAACTTTTTCATACAGGATGCATTGATGAGTCCAATAAACATCACCAGTAATGAATCTAAGAGCAGAATGATAAACAGCATCCAAGGGCTTAAGAGTAGAGGCAGAGACAGGCTTATAAATCACATCACCATAATCCATAACTGAGAGAAAAACTGGTTCAACAGTTCCCCATTTTTGTGTGTCTTGTCATATCTTAATTGTGGACAAGATTGTCTGTATGATATTTGAACATGAATTTGTCATCTATCCAAATACCGAGGCATTTATATTTTGTAAACTCCCTCAATATTGGATCCTTGTACAGTGGAAATACAAAAGTTTTTGCTACCATTATCTCTAGCTCTAGAGAACATAAACTTAGTTTTGTGTGAATTCAATGCAAGTTTAAGATCATTAAGTGCAGCTTGGAGAATGTTAGTAGAGTCGGCAATACAATACAATATCATCTGCATAGTGGAGTGAAATAATATTATTAATATGAATTGTAGTATCCTTTAGGTCACTACTCCTATACAAAAAAACTGCAATACATGGCAACCAGGATTATAGAAAAATAAATAAATAACGTCAAATAAATAACTAAAGGCCTCACCATAAGTAAATAAATATCCAATAAATACTCTAAACATCTAAATGTAGTACACAGTAATGCTCATATAAAATTGAATATGAGGCATCCGAGCCACAGTTTGACAGAATCTCTGCTGTCATTGATTAACTTAAGAATGCATTAACCTTTTCCATTTGGAGATTCATATGTCCTTGCCCCCCTTTATAGAGCATCAGTAAAGCTTGACATTTGTTCACGCACAGGGGATGGAGAATGGTGAAAAAATAAAGACAAGCCACAGAAGTTGTAGTTCCCTGCTGATATAATAAGCAGGGTAAACTAGTTGCTCTTTGTGTACCTTAAGGCGGGTGTCAAAATAGCAATGCAGATTGGCTGTATGATTGTTTTGTGTTAATATTCACAAGCTCTGCTGAACAGAACTTAACAACAGCACAAAGCCATTCTTCATGCACGTCATAGGTAGGAGCAATTATGTTGTAGCTATGAATCACCTGTCCCCTGCATAAGCTCTCCACAACCATTTACTGTGCATGATCAAGCAATCGATCAAGTGCACAAAATATTTTCAGCAAACCAGTGTTTTCCCAAAATACTACAGATAATACACCTCCCAGCTTTTCTCTATTCCCTTGCACAATTTGCATTAATGCAAATTGCAGGTTGCAGTGCCTGTAAATATTTACAGCTCGTCTCTCAGCTGTAGTTGTGATCACACCTTGTTCTCAAATCACGTCATTGTCTTTTCCCTGTATTTATCATAGACTGCATGGTATGTATCTCTCTTTGTCATTGATTTACTTTGACTCCACAAAAATATCTATGCTGTCACGTCATCTAGTATTGCGTAGTAGTGTGTTGCAGATAGTGTGTTGTAGTATTGTACTTGCAGATAGCTGTGCAATTAAGTTACGTCAGATGGAATGATAAGTCAAAATATTTAACAAATAAATAAATGTGGGCAACTGAGACAATTTGCTATTTTCAGATTAAAGAACTGCATGAAAAGGGACTAGCAAGGTTGCAGGTATGGAAGCGAGATCTGCACACTCATAACACTGATGCACTCTTTGTATTTTAATTATGTGAATCAAAATCTTAGCACGTGTTCCCTTGTTTGGGAATTTAAAACAAATAAATCACACAGCACCTGAGAGACATAGAGTGACAGACAGGTGATTCAAATCAATGAGGTCACGGGGCAATCAACAGGAGCATGGAGAGGACTTTATAGAGAGGTCAAACATTCCAAACAAGTCTTCAAACATCCATATGTCCTTGTAAGAACCAACAACTGTACTGTACTCTGACCTGTTTATACACTGTTCGTGTCAGTTGTAGTTTTAACAGCTTTAGTCCTATTCTGCGCATGTGTATGTGTGTTTTTAAATGTGTTTTAAATGTGCGTAATTTATTGTTGAGCCTTGTCAAAGGAAAATTTCTGTTACTTTGTGACAGACAATAAAGTTATCGTTATCTTATCTATCAAACACAAAATAGAAAACCATAAAGTAAAAATCACCAAGTAATGTATGCAATGCATACATTTAAATCAAGCAATGAGTCTGCAGAAGAATACAACAATGCATTCACATACAGTGCCATATTTAAGGTTAAAGAAACAAAGAGCAACAATTTGTTCTAAATATCATTTGAATAGGTTTGAAAATATAAATGTACAATTCACAGCAAAAAAAAAAACATTTGGGTGCATATACAGTATATAAATAAAAATGGTAAGTCTACAACAAAATATAATGATGCATCCCCATCAAAGTTGCATAAACAAATCTCACATGCAAAATGTTTTCAAGGTAAGCTGAAAAAAGACAGGAATGGTTGTTACTATTATCCTCTGAAATAATGAGAGGACAAGGTATCACTTGGGTGTGGACTCACAAAGAAACAAGAACACTATCTTCTTATGTCAAATTCTACTCTCTATACATTCATACTTTGTGATGTTAATGCTCTGATTTTTCTGTTTTTTGTTTGTTGGTTCTTGGACATTTGGATGTCAGTGAGCTTTCTTGATTAATGGATGACCTCTGAGAACTCTATTTCTATGTTCATGTTGATTGCCTGGTGAGCTCACTGATTTGAATCACCTGTCTGACCCACTATATATGTCACTGGGATGGTTTAGGTTTTTTTCTTTTTTACTTCAAGGGGGCAATTTGTGCTGAAACATTGATTTACAGACTTAAAATTCAAAAGGTTGCGTTAGAGTTGAGATTGAGGCTCTTTTCTCCTTGTTTTTCTGGCATTCTCACATTGACCATCAGAGACCACTGAGCATGAGATTTGAATATGCATCGACTAACTTTGTTGGAACAAACACAGCAGTAGGAGTCTGTGATGGGGCCACTTTATCTATGACTGACAGAGTTTTATGATGAAAGAAAGGAAACAAATGACCCGAGTCTGTTTACCTCTCCCCCAATCTCTTATTCATAACCTCCCCCACAGAATTTCCTAATCACTTCTGAGTAGAAACATTGTTCTGGATGTTGTGTGGGTCTTGCATGTTTGGTTTGTGGGAGCTACCTGGTGGCAGCTAATAGTAGTGAAGTCTACTATAAAGACAGTCCTAAATCCTACCTATCAGCATCAACCTATAATTTATATAATTAGACCCACAAGGTGTATATTCACGAGCCACTAGTTGAGGCTAGCAAGTTCCCGAAGGCAAAACTTTAAGACAAAAACATGAGCAGAATGATTGG
Organism: Macquaria ambigua; assembly: GCA_008360985.2. NCBI lineage: Eukaryota > Metazoa > Chordata > Actinopteri > Centrarchiformes > Percichthyidae > Macquaria > Macquaria ambigua. The sequence continues at coordinate 75,350 of VMKM01001690.1, read as the reverse complement.
ATTCCACTGTCTGCTTGTTCTATGTGCTGGTGCTGAGATGAAAACTAAATTCCAGCTTCTCCTGATGGACACAAATAATAGATGCCAGCTGCATGACTGAGAGTGAAATGAGTTGCTGAGTGACAAGGTACTCCCTCTGGTTAGGTGGACAGCTATAGGGACAATTTACACCTCCATGCTCTCTAACAATCAGCGGCTGTGGATAGAAGTGACAGGAATGACAATGCCAGTTTCCATTTCAAAATGGCCATGAGAACACTTCATGCATATATGGAAATGGTGCCTCCATATAATGACATTCGTTAAAGTCTGCAAAAAAAAAGGAAATCACAAACTAATGACGTTTTCACACTATAGGCTCCTACATTCTTTGTTATATATATTTTTGTAACATACTAAGTAAGATGCACCCTGCACACACTGACTGGATGGAATGACAGACAATGGGGATTTTTATTTGCAGTAGGGGCAGTAGTCACAATAAAACGGGGGTGTCCGTCTGTGAAGTCCACAGAGGAACGCCGCAGCAAAATTGTTTGCATCTTTTTCTATCTCTCACTTCAATTCTACTCAAGCTCCATCCTCCACCTGCTGCTCATGTCAACAAGGCTGTCCACCTTATCATTGCACTGTATTTCACCTTATCTCCTCCCAAAGGTCTCCCTGCATTCAGACTACCCTAGAAGGAAGGATGTGGTAGTGTTGGTTGACAATCCTACCGTGTGATTAACTCCAGCACTTCGTCGAACCCAACACAAAAATACAACACTTGCTGCACCTTTTTGCTACAGTCTGCACAGGTTTAGCCATTCTCCAGAGGGCCACGGTTTTCACATGGCTCTAGTTCTTAAATTCAGTACTTTCTACTGTAATGCATTCTGCTCTCCTTCACACTAGTGTATCTTATCAACATCACAACCTGTATTCTTTAGCTTGTAGAGCTCAATAGCATTGCTGCTAATCTTCATCCTTTCCTGATAACAGTATACCACAAACATGTTTTTGCACTTGATGGTGACCTTAAAATCAACCTTAGAAGGCGCATCTTCTTCTTTGACAAAAACCTACATCTGCAGTAGTTATTTCACAACTGACGACAACAAGAATTTTGGTCTGATGATTGACAAGGTGCAAGGCCAACACCGCAGCCATTCCCGAAAACATCAGATTTATAGTCAACAGCATTAGCAAATCGCACACTTTCCCACTTGACATACTGTAAACTTTCCTCCTGTCGGGGTTCCTAAACAGTCTCTCCTGTTGCTCTAACTCATCAAGAATGCTGCAGTCAACCTTGGTTTAAAATTTCCCCACTGACCCCGTCCACTTACTCCAGTGTCTGCTTGAAGTGTTTTCAAAATCCTGGTGACAACACAGGAGAATGCCAAACACACAGTGCCTTCAGTCCAGACTTACACAGCACTCTGTGGTGAGTCACTACAGGTCGCTCAGCTGTCTTCTCTGTAGCAACCTGGCAGTTGTTCCACCCAAATGTCATCCCACCTGGCTCCTTTTTTAATGGTTTCCCCTCCAGACAAGGAAAGCAGTCACTCCCTGTTCTGTGTTACAAACTGATCTGAATTAATCTTCTAGAAATATTTTCACCCGGTCTCCCATATGTTCTTTAATTCTTCTTGCCTTTCCATTTTAGAGTAACATTCATGTTTATCAGACTTCTGTCAGGGTACTACGGTTTTGACCGCTGCAATACTTTGTTTTATTCAAAGAATAAGAAGGCAAAGAAATTGAAATTCACCTTTCGATCAAAATAAATATTAGCGCAACTCGACAATCAACTTATAAAAATCACTAGCCGAACTACTTTGAGTCTTGTCCTGGTCTGTGATTGGCAAACTAGTAATGTCTGCCTTCTTGCATGTACCAAATGTGGCATTCAATATGTAGGAAAGGTTTAGATGGACAACTTAGATTTAGAATTAAGGAACATAAAAGTGCCTTTTCACTGTCTGTACAGCCCTGTAATATATCAAATAGAAAATCCAGACTCCAGTCTGAATCTCTCTTTGTTCTGTGTGCGATTCCTCCTTTGCTGCACTGATTGGACACAGCCTGGACGATTAACTAAGGCTAATGTTAGCCTCAAACTAATAACCAAATTAATGTCAAAAGGACAAGACCACACAAGACCTAGTTCAAAAAATGTTAAAGGCAATACTTATGCAGAGTTGCCTGATTGATTTAAATATGTTTATATATCCAGGGGTCTATTTGAAAAAGGACCTTTAGGGAATTTCTGAAAAGTCCCAGCTCAATTCTGCAGATGAGGGGACGACAGCTGTGTTTTGTACAAGCCTCTGGGCATTTTGTCACCTTCACTGACCTGTCAAGTCATATCAGCGACGGAGGAGGCTGGTACACAACCACTCTGATACACTTCTGTCACTTTGGATTTGACGTTTTCACTGTATGACGCATTGCGAGTGACGCAAAAGACATTTTGAAATCCGATTGGAGCGTCCGGACTGAGATGCATCTGTAGAAATCTGAATGAAATCTCATTTCAAACCACCTCCAAATGTGGCTTGGATCATATTTGCAAAAAATCACATTTTATGTTTGTGTTTTTTTGTTTTTGTTTTTTTACTGTCCAGACTTTCTAAAATCTATCTGGATATGCCAAAAACAAATTTGGGCTGGCAGTAGGAACAAGGCCTAAGGAACCCGGCAAATGTCCAGTAACTCTGACAGAATGGAAATTGCTTTCAAAAGGCAACCCTCTACATCTTCTCATGGACATATTTGACATTTGAAGTGTTCTGCTCGGCGAAAAAGGCTCTCTTTTCAAATAAAAATAACCATTTAGTTTCCAGGTATACCTAACCCCAGCACAAGTGGACTTGCAGATAGCATGTGATGCTCAGAAACTCCACAAGAGGACTCTATAAACCCAGTATGCCCTATCTAAAAAGTATCTGCTCAGTAAACTGACACAAACATTATTACCACTGTAAAACAGACTTCCTCACCGTGTTGAAATGTGAAACACATTTCTAGATACAGTATCATCTGAATGCTAAAATCTACATGTGAACCATTTACCTTGTTGTGTTCCACAGGTGGGGATATCAGCTGTAACCTCTTGTCTCCTACTCTTGCTTGAGCCATGCTCCATGCTAATTAGCAAAGAGCCAACCCTCCTGTTTGGCCTAAATTAATTAATCAGTCCTCATTATGCACACTGCTCCTCTGTAATTGCCAGCACAGGCACAGTGATGAATGATAATACAGAAAACATTCTCATTAATGTGGAAAAGTGTGTGCCCACCCTCATAATGAGACAGCTCTCATCCACAAGGGCCTTTTGTCACTTCAGCATGCATAACACGTGCACACAAACACACTTTCACACAAATTACATGTTGACCGAGCCTTCAGGAACGCTATTCTCAAGATGAGCGGACCAGACATGAGGGTAATGGTAGGGTCTGAAGGGATCAGACAAGCTGTGGGTTTCTACTGCCATGAAGGCCATGCATGACTAACCTTGAGATAAACTAGAGCTGGCCACAGCACCATTAATTTACAGCGAGTGGCCTCATGTGGCTCGGATTAAAACAAACTTTAAAAAGAGATCTCTGAATGAAAATCACTTTACCTCAAATCAAACTTGTTTACTTCTGCATGGGGGAGGGAAAAATCCTCTCTGATCTTTTTTACCCTAGGTGCACCGGTTGACTTTCAACATCAGACATTAATCATTGAGTCTTAATCTCCAACTAAAGAACAGGGTCACACAAAGGCCTGTCTAGTATTCAGACATTGTGTATTATTGGCATCCTCTGATGCTATTATTCCCTTTTGATCTGCGGTGCATATTTGAGTGATGGCTCATATCTCAGTTGCTGTAAATCTGAGAGATAATGTTTGGGGCATTATGTGCATTGTGACGGCATACAAAACTGAGCCCGTACAGAAATACCCTGTTTTCTTGTGGGTTTTTTTTTAATGTATTTATTTTATTTTTAATCAGTCACCCCAAAAACCCACCACACAGATGAGAATGGCTGTCTGATCTAGTTATACAAAGATTGCACATCATATTATAACGTTTTGATATTTGCCCATTAGCTTAATTTTTTTATGTATACATCTTTAAAATGCTTCATGTAGTGTTTTACACATTGCTCTTGTATACAAAATGTGTGTAATTAAAAAAAATCTTTGATTCACTTTTTAATGGGGGGAAAAAAATGTGTGCAGATTGTTGTGAAGTGAAATACAAATAAAATAAAACAATACTGATTGCTTTTTCTAGGTGGTCTGCTTCTGTGGATTGCAATCTGTCTGCACAGCAACCTGACCTCATGTTATAATTTAAACCTTGTAATTTCATCAACTTTTCAGAAATTATATATTCATTCTTACAGCAAGAATGAATGAATTATGAATATGAAAAAAACATATAAAAAGTGAAAGGTGCAAATGCCTGCATGCATAAATGGCCACCATGACCTAAGAATAGCTTCTGTTTGAGATTTGTCAGTGACTTTATTTTTCTCCAACCTCAGGCAGTATTCCCATTGGTTTAATTTGGACCTCTCTGCGCCCTCTTGTGTGCAAGTGCCTCAGGCAATAGCACAAGTCTCTTATTTTGTAGTTTTTTGTGCTTTCTTCAGGATGCATGTTCATGTAAATATTGTGGGAACAGATGAATCCATAGAAGATGGGCAGACAAAGATGCACACACTTATATAGTTTTGTTTTTAAAGAAACATTTAGTGTAACATGAAGAAAACAAAGCAATGTGATTTATTTACACCATTTTAAGAGCAATAACTTGGGGTGTGTGTGTGTGTGTGTGTGTGTGTGTGTGTGTGTGTGTGTGTGTGTGAGGTGGGGGAGGGGACATTCACATACAGTAAGAGTGATGGGTGAAGGAGAAATGGAGTGTGCCTCTGTCTATTTTGACATCTGTGTGCGTGTGTGATGAGTGAATGTTGAATTACAGTTGGGAAGGCTGGATAAGTGGCTCGGAGTAGTTCACTGCCAGAGCATATTCATTTCAAAGCCAACTCTGAGACACACACCAGGGAAGTGGGAGCAGGGAGGCTTACTGGCTAATCTGGTCAGAGAGCGAGCTGGAAGCTACACAGAATTCTTAATGTAACGGATGGGGGAAAAAAAACTAATTAGTGACTGCAACCACAGACTTCCCCATGTGCATGTCGTCGTAGTATGCGAGTGAGAGAAAAGATGAGAAAGAAACTGAGTGTGTGCGTGTGTTTGTGTCTGGAGATGGAGTGTTTAACATCTTGAGGTCGATCTGACCTCTCTGTGTGATTTCTAGTCTTACACCTGAGTGCATTCTCTTACACTTGGATGTCAAGCATGATCCTTTTGTCCTCTTCCACATGGACACCCCAGATGCAGTCCTGCCCCTTGTCGTAGGCCTCAGGCCAATTAGGAGACAACACCACGCCGGCAGAGTCTGTGATCTCCCCGCTGCACACAGCTGCAACACACAAACACCTCAGGTTAACACTGAGAAACAAATATACTAAATGCATTGATTTCAAGAGACCGAAAATTTAGATTACAATCAATTTAACATGTATATTAAAAAGCAAAGTAAAAATCAAATCATGCAATTTGTAATGTGCAGGTAACTCAAATCTGTTGATACATGAACTACTATGTGATTTCATAGAATGAAACTATGGTCTTGATGCTTAATAAAACAGCTGAAATCGAGTGTGCAGGCTCCTTGACATGAACCTTGTAAAACTGCATACTACTACTGAACTGCTTGGTGACCATGACCCACAGGAGCAGAAATTAAATGTTCTCATATCTAGCTTTACTAGAGAGCTTTTCAATTTCACTGTGTGGCAGAATGATCATGCAGGCAACAAAGACCGGGAGGAAGGTCAGTGTGTGTGTGTGTGTGTGTGTGGGAAGAGTGTGAGAGAGAAAGAAGAGAGGAGAAGGGCTCAGAGTTACAGGGCTACAGTATTTAGTATGGTGCATAGTCAGTGCAGTGTGGCAGTTTTCATCTTGGGCCAACTATTGTATGCCTTTTTTAATCTTAAGCACTTCTAAAATCGGCCCTGCAAGCACACATGTCAAAGTAAATCATTGTTGCAATTTTAAGAGGAAATTTATCATGGATCAGAGGAAAGCCGCTTAGGAAGATGGAGTTAACTGCCAGTGGTCTTTAATATTTGAATAAAAAGACTTCACTTACTCCTGCAATGATCAAGCAGACAATGAAAGCCTTGGGTCCTTAGGTCAGTTATCTGCCTCTAAGTTCTGCTCCATTTTTTTTCTTTAAAGATTCAGTGTTTTTTTTTTTGCCGCACAGTTACTCGGGTGGAATGAAATCTGTTGACTCACCCCTACATGCCGGCTCGGTCTCATTCCACTGTGGGTTTTGCGCGTCCACGCACTCAATTACTACAGAACCTTGCTCCAGCGTGTAGCCAGGGTCACATGAGAATTCAACCACTGCACCTACGCTGTAGGTGGAGTCGCTGCTGCTGAAGTTGCCGTACTTCACAAAGGGCTCATAGCACATTCCTTTCGCAAAAGCTGTGGACACAAAAAACATCAAACATAAGTGACAAGTTACAGTATATTATTATCAAATTCTGCAAACTGCATGATACCTGCCTTCGTATCTGATGGCTGCACCAGTGGAGGTCATTGTCCCGTCCGTGGTGAACTCTATAAACAAGTAATGTCCAGTACTGAGCACACCCTCGTTGGGCAAATACTCTACCTCATAGGAGTCGTAAACAGGGGGAGAGTCTATGTTGTTGCCGTTCTTAATCAGCAGCCTAAAAAACAAACACACACACACATGAGACAGAGAGAGAAGGAAGACAGATTAAAATAGATGTAAGTGAGCCTTGAAAGGTAAGAGAAGCACAAAAAAAGAAGTTGCAAGCTATCTGAGAGCTGCTCACTGTTCCAGTTGTGGCTGTAATAACTTTGTGATAACATTCTCCGCCACTCGGTAATGAGGTGAATGGCCATGTGTGACGATGGCCATGTGGATCAGTAGTGCAATGCAATCGCTGTTTCCTACCTCTCACTTCCCTCTGTAGTCCCTTCAATTCATTCGCTTGATAGAACACTGTTAAAAGATTATAATGATAAAAGGTCCTTTCAAATTCATCTGTCACTCCCTAAAGATTTTGGTTATTTATAGCCTTTGAGAGTTTTAATGGTCTATCCACAGGCATACTGTTCTTCAGAAAATGAGTTTAAAGCTCGGTGCCATCTATTAGCTGAAGACACACACACACACACACACACATAGACACACAAATCCGCTCACTCAATGTGTGTTTTTGATTTCAGCGGTGTGCATAACCCACCTGTCATCGTCCTCTGCCAGAGCCACCTTCTCAAAGTGAATGTGAAGCCGGTGGCCTTCAGGGGCCTCCAGGACCCAGTGGCACGTCAGATTGTTGCTGTAGTTGCCAGGGAAACCAGGAGAGACGATACGACCATAGGTGACATTTTTTATCATTCCCCCACAGGATGCTATATGAGAAGAAAGACCGAGAGAGAAAAGTAATGATACCATGGCAGGGGGGTTTGAGAGAAAAAAGGTTTTATTGGCAAGTTTCAAAAACAATGTTGCCAAAGCATCAAAATACAATTTGTCCAAATATTTGGACAGTACACAATACCAGTAAAGTCCCTGTCTGAGCATGGCTTGTATCAATATCCAGTGGACTGTGGCTGGACTACACTAGGCGGCTCACCTGGGTCTAAGTGTGTGACTGTGTGTGATGGACTTGTAAAGAGAACAGAAAAACAGCAGCAGTAACACTATCAGTTCAAGGCAGCTGCAGGCAGGCACGGAGAAAGGCTGGAACTGGCAGATGAGCTCTACCAGCAGGAGAAGGATAGTCATGCGGCCCAGTTCTAATTAAGGCAGCCAGGTCCAATGGCCTTGTTTTGCACCGTCTCCAAAGAATAGCTCCCTGCGCTGCTAATCACATGCAAACACACTCATTTAGCCTCTGAGTGTAACTAATCAACTCAGTAGGAGACAACCTGGTGAAAGCTTTCGTTAATCAAAATCACTTGTATTCTAGAGGAAAGCTGAGGAGAAAAGGGCTTACAATATACCTCCCCAATTTTTAAGTTCAAATTATTTTGCACATCATTTTAAACACAGCGTCTGTCAGATTCTAAATATAATTGCTCAATAATGATTTTAACAAAGTTGTTGAACATTTGGACACATTTGATTACAAATACAAGTCTAGTTTAGAAGTCTGCCCCCCCGGTCAGTGTTAGCTACTAGAAGGTAATTGAGCACAAAAAAGAAATTAAATCTCAAGCAAAAAAGGTAGACAACATCCCAATTAACCTGAAGGTATAAGGAGACCTACAGTTACGGAGATTTAGTTTTGTGTAATTAACATTTTGAGCTGTTTCGTTGTTGCAGTTCAGTAAGGGGCTACCTCATTGCCCTGGACTGCTCCTAGCGTTAATGAGCTAACACGTGTCTGGCAAAGAACCCGTTTGTCTTACCCACACATCGGGGCTCCTTTCCACTCCAGTAAGGCGTGGTTGCATTGCGACAGGTGAGCATTTTGGGGCCTTGCAACTTGTAGCCGGTGAAACAGCGGAAGAAGGCTTCTCCGCCGGCATGGAGGTGCGTCACAGAAACTTCTCCACCAGCAGGCTCTTTGGGGAATGCACAGCTCAGCACGAAGGCTGGAGAGGAAAGAAAAGAGTCAGAAAGAGAGACAGCACAAAGGAGCCAGTTTAAACTATTACAGTGAGTAAAAATATATTTTTTTCTGTGGCCTGTAATGGGCCTAAAAATGATCTAAAACTGAAATGCATTATTTGAAAAGCACTATATGAATGAATATTCAGTGACTTACTTTGGAGGAGGAAAAATGTGCTAATTTGGTTTTGCTAATGTAATGTCAGTAAATTGTATTAAATGTGTGATTGTCGCTGTGGTCTGTCCAATGTGTAACCTGTTATGCCCAGGATCTCACAGAGAAGTGCTAGTTTTAAAAACTAGCACGTTAATGTTATAATGCATTTCAATTATATCGAAACGCAGTTAATTCATTTGCTAATTAAACTCAGCTCTGTAATGAGAGTGCAAAATAACAACATGTATGTCCCGATGATGAAACGCTTTATCAAGAGACCCGCTTGGCCCAACTTCATTTTTATCAGAATTTGAAATATTCTTTCAGCCTCCTGAGGCCTGAGGGAGATTTTCAATGTAAACATGACAAACTAAGTTTTTAGATACATAATTTCCCAGGACTCAATGTTTATTTCTGAACAAAAGTCCAATTCTTGCCAAGACAAACAATGTTTACTGGCTCCGCAAAATAATCCTCTGTGTCCTGCATTGTGTATAACCCCTGCTGTTTTGTTGCAATGTTGACCATGTTGTCTCCCCCACACATTTAGATATAGAAGAGAACTCTCTGTCTCTGCCTTCCTGTTTCTCACACACACACACACACACACACACACACACACACACACACACACACACACACACACACACTTAGAGATGCTTTATAACCAACCTTCAACTTAGTTTATAAACACTCCATTTCTTAATTAATTGCAGTTGACCAGTCCATGCAGTATGCAAATGTACAGAGACATGTTTGCAGCACTACAGTAATTAACATCACTGTGTTGCGGTGTAGAGCCACTGCAAATACTGCAAATGGAAATGTTGCTGATCAGTTGAACATCATAGTGGACCTGTAATGTGATAGCTGGAAGAGGAATTGCCTCTGTAGTGGTTGTCAAAGAGTCGTGATTCCAGCAGGGTAAGATCAATGTTCCTGGACTTGCTTTGCATTGTTGTCCTGTCCCTGTTTTTTAAATGAATGGCGTAGGATGGGATGGAGTTCACATGGATAATGGAGTGAGCTAACCAAGTCTGTAATAGAAGCTATTAAACAGCCCTCTCTTCCTGTCTAACAACCACACTGTTCTACCTCATTAGTGTAGGCGCTTTAATGACCAGACTAAAACTTTTAAACTTCTGGAAATGTGTGGACAACAAAACAAGCAACGTAATTGGACCCACTATGGCTTGTGTTACAATAATAGTGTGATTGTGCACCAGCAAAATGACAGGAAACTTTTAAATGCTGCAACTTTACTCAAATGCTGCAAGTTGCACGTCATGTTTCAGCTTAATGGAGTGTATGCAAATCCTAAATAAGAGCTAACAGAAGGAGAAAACAACAAGGAAAAGGGCATACTGGAAGACCTGTCTACGTTGAAATTGTCAGACTTAAAAGCAATTATGATAATAATCAGGCATGGGCTATGTAGTGTAAACACCTTAATCTACTTATGTTAATATGATTAAGGTTATTTGGTGTTTGCAGAATCAAGACATGGACTACAGTCACTTTTAGCTGCATATTTGAAGGGCTGTTTGGTGTGAGTCTGTCCTGGTTTTTTTCTTACATACATGTTTTTTTCTTGCTTTATTCTTATCAAACTGAACATCACAGAACTGTATCTTCTATCACTGCAATATGCACTTCTATTGGCACGGACCAAAGAGGTAAAAATGGCAACATCGAGTTAATGTTTGCTAAGGAAATTGAAAGTCACAACAGAACAGAGTTTATTTTTTAGAAGGTTTAAAACATGCCTGACCCAATCTAAACTGTCCTGATAAAGTAAACACCAACTGTTAAAAGATTTTGACTCAGGTTCCATGATAAAGCAGCTAAAGGCCCGGCCTCTTAACATCATTCGTTTAGAGCTTAGAGCAGCGGCCACATGTAGAAAGCGAAAGCTGACACTTGATAGACAAGCTTGTTGGTCCACACGCACACATGAATAAGCTTAATTAATATACTTGGGTTCTGAGGTCAGCACAAAAGAGATTAGACACTCTGCAGCAGGTTGGATTTGAAGTGCTTTCATTCCAGCCAGTCATTTGTAGATGAAAAACAACACTTTAGTGATGTTTCTGGCATTACCTTGAAGCTAAATTGGATATTCAAAAATGTTATTCTACCAATGTTTGAACTTGAACTCAAGGGAAAACAGCCCTAAATGCGCAATGGCCATAAAGGCTTGTGAAACTGCCCCCGTCTACTATGTTTTAATCTACTGACTTAGGTTTTTCTTTTACACAAGCCACTGGTTTTCACCATAATGAAACAGGCCTTTCTTTTGCAGTAAATCAGTGAGCCACAGGGACGAGGTACACTGCCCCTGGGTCATCCATTCAATTCATAGTTTATCACTAGCTCCAATGAACCTAGTTATTGCCATTATCATAGCAGCATTTACATCCCCATTGAGCATGCAGTGGGAGAGCCAGAGGCAAAAATTGTGGAGCCAATTCCTGAAGTATTAAATTACGTGCTGCCTCCATTCCAGTAGATGTGGTGCTGGCCCATAAAGTCTGATTGTTTTGCCATTACAAATAATGGATCCACAGTGCAGACACACAGGAAGATTAGCTGATGGTACTGTAGGGCCGCGGGAAACAGATGTGGAGCTTATGTCTTTAGTTATTGTTTCCTTGTAGAGGAGAAGAAATAGTCACATTGGTAATACTCAGGTAAACTTTCGGTTTTACAAGTATTGAGTAGCATTTCAGATCAAATTTCAACTTTTGCAGAGAGACAAAGGAAGTTGCAATGTACGCCAGTAAACTGATTTAAATAAAAACACTACTGTGGTTATGGCCATTCTGGTGAAATCCCTACGTACATAAGTGATATGTAGACAGTAATATTTACTGTCAAATATTATTTATTGTCAAATAGATAACACGGTGTCCTAGTGGAAATACTTGGTGTGGAAATGATGCATCGCCCTACTGCTTCCTGTATTTCTTTCAAAATTACACTGTTTAGAATGAAGGAAGGCATCACAGGTCAAAACAAGGAGACGTTACTGACGTCAGTGTTATGTCTCTCAAACATAATTTATAGGTGACATGTATTGGTACTTTGTTTAATATTGTTTTGAAATAGGTGTCCATGAGAAAATAAGAATGGGGGGGAGAGATAAAAGCCTTTGGGATTTAAATGGCATAGTTTCACGTTAGAAAGCTGTTTGTGTATCTTGTCATAACCAATACATAATCATGAGGCATCTGATCATGGGCTGAATGTTTTTTTTTTTTTTTTACTTTGTTTTTGTCATTTCACAGTACATGTTCACAAGAGTTCAAAGAGGAACACATCCTGCCTTGCTTTCTTTCTTTTTCTCTCTCTTATCTGTGCAACAGCAATGGATTCTTCCTGCCTTTTTTTTTTAATATAAAGTGTTTCTGTTTATATTGCCTCCTGCCCTTTCTCACCCATCTGAAATTCAGGTATTTTGTGTCAACAAATATGGATGAATCTGCATTTTGGATCCAGTAATGAGTTACGGTTTTCTTCCGCCCTCTGTCAAAAGTTGCTAAATATCAACTTTTTGGAAATCATTTACAGAAAGTAAACATTTCCTGAAAGAACACTTGGTGTGACTCCTGCATTCACTCACACACTCCTCACATTAATGAGCCTTTTTCTGCTGTATGCACATTTTCCATTTGCCAGAGCACTACAAATTGAGAATGCTGCTCTTCAACCAATAATGGACAAATATTGTTGACTAGGGCACAATAGATGAGGTGAGGAAGCCAGTAATAGTAAGTTATCCACTGTATTTGGACAAACAAATAAAATGCATTTCAATTTAGGCCTAATAAACTGTCGTATTTCAAGTGTTGCCTGAATCCCTTCAGGTGGAAAGCTGGAATGAGATCAAACTTGGCAAGGTGAGGGCAGCAGATAATGAAATAGGTTGACAGAAAACGGAACACAAATAATGAATGTAGTGTCGGTTGTTATTATTATATTTAACGACAGTATATTTGGAGAATATTATTCACCGCATGTTACAACAGAGTAAAATGTGTTTCCAAGGAGAGACAACCCTGTGCTGATGACTAGCCATCTCTAGTCAGTTCTTGTTTTGGTGCACTGAGATGACAGCAGTCCTGCAGTTAGCAGGTAACTTGTCGGGGGAGTGCGACTGTCACTGTATCCAAGCCTCATGTCCTGGCTGTGCAGCAGAGCATTACCTTTTACAGAAAGATCAATAGTGTTGTCTCTGGGAAAGTGATTCAGTTGTAGAAAGCCAGGCTATAGTTCTTCCATGATATGGCCTATTGATATTTATGTGGTTGAGTTAAAAACTCGATTTTAATGGTCATTTACTCAATAAAGGCTATTAAAGAGAAATAACTTTGGACTAGAGGCTGCATCTCATCAATGTTACTGAGAAGTTGTGGCAAATGGTGGATCACTGCCAGTGGCACAGGTCCTCTGGCCACCTCACTTGTCAACCCAGCTTATTAGTTACAGCTGATCAATAACTCCTGTAGAACATTACTGCAATTGGCGATGCCATTGATTATGCTCTATAGACTCACCTATAGATGTTAAGAGGTCAGATATGATGGCAATTATTTCATCAACTAAATAACAAAGAGGTTGAGGTTAAAGTCCAACATAAATTAAGTTTTAAAATTAAGAAACTTCATATATGGGAGTTAAATGGACTTTGGGTTGTTCAAATTTGCATGTGCAGTGTTACATTTAATTATTAGTTCCCACAATGCTCATGCATCCAAATGATTTTACTTTTTAGACCACATTCCTTGACCCCTCTGCTAAAAAAGAAAGTCAGAATACATCTTTTACTGGTAGAACTTTACTCTTTGCCAAAAAACTATTTTGCATGCTAGTGCTGTAATTAACCCATCATTATGCTTTCAGAATAATTGTAGAGATTTAAATTCCCTGTTCTGTATTTAGTTTGCTCATTTGGGTGCTAACACTTTAGGATGAAGTATCCTCTCAACACACTTGCATTCATTGTAGCGCACTGATTAAGTTTTAGGGGTTAATATTGCAGCAAATTGTATATATTACAAAACAGTAAGTATGTACATTTTCATATACATTGCAAGCTGATATCTGCATAAAACCAGGAATATTTGTGCCAGTATTGGAAATGTTGTCATGTTAGTGTAGATTAAATAGCCAGGCCTGAATCTGTCCCAAGATTTTCATATTGATATTCCCTCCTAACTAATAACTAAGGACTCAGAAAACCACTCATTAATAATTGTTGTCATTAATAAACCTCTTAACTCTTAGTGTGTATAGTGTTAGTGTATAATATTACAGTTTATTGTTCGGTGTGAAAATAAAATAAATATAGTAAATAAATGAATACAGTTATCTGTGTTAAGGTTTTTTGATTCATGGAGCCAAATAACTGCAATTCTGATTATTTTCATAGCAATAAGGGAGAAACCCTATTATGCTAAACAGATAAATGTGTTATTTCACCAGCAAATAATACTGATTGTGTGCATATACAGTAGAGCTGTTTATACTCATGATGCATTCATTCGTGTTTTATGTTTTTGCATTGTTAGTTGCATGCAGGCATTTCTTTTTTTCATATATTGTAGCTGCAGTGGCTGTCCCTGGACATTATTGTTGAATGGGCAATGGATGTTCTATATATGTAGATGAGGATATGTGCGTGTGTGTATTGAGGGAAAGATAAGGGTGTACAAGGAAAGCGGTAAGCCTCTTTCCTGTCCCACACTCCTACTTCCGACTCTACATATATAAACACCTCCAATCATGTTCCAAGTGTCAGGCTCGCTGCTGATGTTATAGAGGCATCCATCACTCTGCCATTGCGGGCAGAGCTAACGCTGTAGCAGATATTAATTACCCTGAGCTGAGCTCCATCCCTCCACAGTTCTGTCTCCTTCTCCACGCTTGTCCAATCACATTTCTCACAACCCATTATAAAGGACAAGGTGATACTCTGCTTACCAAGGAGAGGAACACAAATTGAAATATCTTCTGTCTCCAATATGTCTAGTATTCTAGAAATCTGCTCTATGCATTTTTTCTCATTAGTGTCACTGAATTTGTCCCATCAACATCCGAACCAAAGAGGTTGTTTGGTGGACGACTACCTCCACACATCGGACAGCAGGGTTTTTATATGCCACTATTGCTGGCAACAACTACAATACATAAGGTTGTCTATATGTGAAAGTGTTTCTTAAGTGTTTCATAGGGTCATAACAACTGATATCATAAAGTGCCCAGGAATATCTACTGTAGCACCAGACACAACAGAATCTAGCAGTGAAATGATTTGGAGGTGCTGTGTTGAATTGATTCCATGTTAAGATGAAGCTCTCTGTGTATCAAATCAATTATTTTGAAGCATTCAGAATATTGAGAATGACGTTAGACACCGAGCAACCCAAGGCCGTTTCTGGCCATTTTGGTGCCGACATCAGACATCTTTTTTTTTTTTTTTTAGCTCAACTTCTGGTCTCTGCTGTCACCAACACATGGTCAATCATCAATGGGTAGGTTAACATGCACACTATCGTCCCTGCCATGAGTCTTATTCTGGTTCTAATCATATTCAGGATAGAACATGAGACCCCTGGTATGACCTCTGTATGACCCTATCATTATCCAACAAATGACAAACATCTGGCTTCATATCCAGTACCTAAACTATATTAATCATAAATTCCTGGATTAGTCTCAATCTCGAGTTTGTAGATCAGCTCAGGACATCCTTAGTTTCACTTTCATTTCAGGGAGTAGATCATAACAGCTTTTATCATTATTTAACTGATTAACAAGTAGGTGACTGGTGCACCTGCACACATACATGCACAATATGTTGGTCATGAGTCTTGATGTTTGCATGGAACATAAGGAACCACTTGGTTATTCATGTTCCTTACGAAGCGGTGTGAGCAAAAGCTGCGTGGGTCACAAAAAAAGCGTCAGCCAGCAGTTTCATTAAAAAAACATTATCAGCAAGCTGTATGGTGTCTCCACCGAGTCTGCCTGCAGACCCCTCTCAGCATCACGTGCATAGAGCAGTGCGACCGTTGGGTTTATTTAACAGTGAATGTGGATTGGAGGGATAGATGAATAGGTCTCTTTCAACAATACAAAAGAGCCAAAGAAATAGTGCAGGGTGTCCATTAATAAACCTGGAAAAATCATTTCACACAAAATTATGCTGAATAAGATTAACTGAAATGCAAAGAGGAGAAGTGAAGGAGAAAAGTACACCTACTGACAGCATAATATATTTCAACTATTTGTCACCATCTGTCCCCATCTACGCATCACCCTGTATGATCTGTACTGACCCCTCGCTGTCATCATTCAGCCTGACCGCACACCGATATTCACGCAGCCAACAGCGATGGGCTGATTTATCTCACGTCAGCGCCACTGTTTTGATGGCCGCTTTTATTTTCCAGCTGATGAAAGTGCTACAGTAATGTGGTGGAATGAATGTTTTGTCCACCAGCTTCCACCATTAACTCAAATCGATGGGGCATGTAATTGGGGGCCACTTTGTGTGATTGCTAAGATAAACAGACATTGTTGCGGACATGGAAGATCAATGTCACGCACAAAACAAGTGGGAGAGAGGGAGGAATTTATGGGCCATCATATTCACCGACAACATACAGTAACTATCTCTGCTGACAGATTTTGCTGCTGTCACACACTCTTGTACTTACTATTTGATCACATTTAATAATTAATTCTGTATAGTTTTAATCTCAAATCGCAGATCCCAAAGGAATTCAGTGCTCACAAAACAGCAACAACAATGGCAAGCTATCTTCCTTCCTGGACTTCTGACTGACAAGCATGGAAAAAGCCTATGTGACTATAAATTACAGTAAGCTGCAACAGTCACTGTTTTGGAACGGAGCATTTTATGAGAAAATAGACCTTGTTGGTAAGTTTTTGATGATGTGAGCGTAAGAGTACATTCCTGCAGTGACAGTTCTTCCCTCCCTATCTTGCTGGGTGATAGATGCAACATGATAAGAAGCGAAGCAGAAGAAGCCCTTACATTTTTGTAAATAAAATTTGTCTCACAGCCCAAATGAGGCTGCCTTTTGTTCTTTTGGCTGGCACGACCAAATTCAACAAGTGTTGAGAACAAATACAATGACAGAGGAGAGATGTTAGCGTAAAGGCTGCAGTTCAAGTTAGTTTTTTTCCCCAATGTGACACTTACATATTTATTATACAAACAGTTTGAATCCATTGTGAGCAAGGCTAAGCTGAGCAGTTGTTTGACTGATGCACAGTTTGAATGATGTGACAACACAGCTAGCATGGTGCTGGCTCACCTTGGTAATGCAGCAGGAGGAATCCAGAGTTGTGCTGTTGGTCACTACGAAATCGGATGGATATCTGGTTGCTCCAGCTACGTAGCACAAGGCCCCTCATCAGGACTGACTCATTGGCAAGGATGAAGGGTTCTCGGCCACCCGTATCCTCCACTGTCACCTGCTCTCCCTCCAACACACTCACATTTAGCACCTGAGAAAAGAGACCATGCCATATGATTACACACAGGCCTTTTTGGCTGCACCTCTGTGCATCATGTATAATGTCATGCTAGCAAACGGTTCACTGACTGACTTACCCTTTGCCTTTGTAGGGGGACACATTGCACAAAGAATTATCAAAGGTAAGTCAGTGGATTGTATTTTTAGCACTCTTACAATGAGCACATTTATTTCTATCTACTCTTTGAAAAGACCAACAGGAGAAATTCATAGTCTTTTAACTAGACCAACACTGAACATTAAAAAATCACATTGCACACAAACCTGGTGACTGTTGACTTATGAGGTCTTAGTTCACACCAGATGGGATCTTAATTCAGCACCACCACTGTTGTGTTTCCATTTAAAGCCAAGTTTAGTCTAATGATGTTGCTGTGAAAAAATGGGTCACCTGCTGCGTTACTTTGCTCAGTTGTCTACCAACACAGTTGCACAGGGCTATGTTTGGTTTAGTCATTTCTTTGTTAACCTGCTCCCGGATTGTAGACATGTTTTTTTGAGTAATTGTAGAATCTGTCTGGGTCATTCCACGCATGGTTTGTTGCACGATTGACTCATCCTCTTGCTGTGTTCTCCTAGTGCCTGTAAACCACTCTGACAGCAGCGCTTTATGTCTTCAACAGGTTTGAACAGCATCTGCAGCTAAATCTGGTGTAGGAACCTCGGGAGGATTGCACGTAGTTAAACTGTCTGGATAATGGAGTACTGACACATTTTGGAGCAACATCTGATTCATTCCCCATAGAACCATAAAAGAGGTGTTAATTCAACAGCAGGTCATGATTATTATTCTGTATTATAAAAAGAAAAAGCTTCGACCTTCACTTGTGTTTGCATGGCAGTCTTAAATAACGTCAAGGTTTGATAGACTTTTATTAAAGCTAATCCAGGATTGAATCTTCTTATTGAGGCTAAATCCTTTGCAAAAAAAGGAGGTGTGATTCAATAACATGTTAAAGATGACTAAAACTCAAAAAATGACATTGAAACAAGTAAAATGTAAAATTTGCCAGATAGATTAAATGTTTCCTAAATGAAAAGCTAAATGTTTTGCGCTTCAGCCTGTGCTTATAAAAAAAAAAGAGAGCGGAGATAAAAAATCTAAATCTAAAATACCACTGCTCAGCGCTCAGTGAAGCTGATTATTTTAAACCAACTTGCAACCAGATCCAAAATGGACCCAGCTCCTGTCTTGAAAGATAAGTGCACCATCAAAGCTAATTCAACCATATCCATCCCAAGCTCTCAGTGAAATTCATAACATGTTCTGAAAGCTAATGCTGTCATAGGTAGTGGACTCAGGTCTCAGGAAGAAAAAAGGGTCTCTCTCCATAGGCTGATGTCCCTGGGGTAATGTGTGTGTGTGTGTGTGTGCAGGAGTGTTGGTGCAACAGCCTGGAAAAGCTGAGACATTGGGCAGGATGAGCGCATTGCACAACAGCAGCAGGAAAATGAATTTGGTCAGGTTGGCTAACTGTCACTCAGTCGAAGGGGAGCTGACAATGAGTGCAGAGAGGCTAATGGACACTCTGGGACTGAGCTTAGAGGTGACTTCTTCCTGAATGATCCATGAGGTCAGCCACTTTGATTGATTTGATTTTTATCACAACCAGAATTAAACACACCACTCTGGAGGTTTTCAGCCAAACAGTAGATCAATATAGTCAAACAACAGATATTACTATGTTTTGTGTGTGTGTGTGTTACAAAATCACTTATGTATGTTTTAATACAAAAACTGTGCATCTTGTAGCTTAGGTCGTTTAGTTGTTGCAGGAGCCTTAAACAACAGTGTCACAGTGAGTAATAAAGGAATGTCACATGACTTTAGAATCCCTGTTTCTCTCTTTCTCAAGGGCAGCGGCAATGACAAAGCCTTAGGCACAGTTCTTTTTTTTTTTTTTTTCTCCCACTTCTGCCTTTTTGTCTCTGAGTTAATATGACAGGCTTGGATGTTTTGCAAATCAGGTTACTTCGGCTACTTGCTCATCTTATAACTTCATAATTCACCCCGCAGTGCAGCACAGTAATTCTCCTTCAATTTAACATTCATACTCATATTCAAGGAATAAGACTGAAATGCAGGCAATGTGGAAGTGCAATTTCGTTAAGCGTTAAATTAACTCAATTGTCTGACAGATTTCGACAAGTGTGGAGACTCAACTCTAAATTACATCCATGATTGATTGTGGTGTGATTTATTGTTGATTGTTTGCATTGTAGTCTTGTATAATGTAGCTTAAACCTGAAACAGGAACATGAAATATATGTATATGTTATATATGTATGTACTTTGTTATTTTACCCTAACATTTTCAAGCCTACTGTGAAGCAAGTCAGGTTGTCTCTCTCAGATAAAGTAAAAAAAGACCAGAGCATATAATTTCCTTCATCTCTCAATTTCATTCTCAATTGATTATTCTGTGATGTGTTTCTGTTGCCTCCATGATTATGTAAAGCTGGTGAGTCCATGAGAGATGGCTGATACTCCAACATGGTTCATACATATTTCAGTCAACCATCTCTGGAAATCAAATGTCCTTATTGCTAAAGCCCTCTGTGGAGCTGGCGGAAGTCCCAGCTCAATTCACCCTCCCCTGTAGCCTGTGGCTCCAAGGATGGCCGTTATAATTTGAAAATAAAACAATACAAGAAGAAATTTTATGTGTTTGGAGTATTAAAGAACTTCAGTGGGAAATTTAATATTAAACATTAAACAGTTCTACTACTACTACTACCACTATCCTACCACACCCATCTGACAAGACACCTTTACAGTTAATGGGACTTTTCTTTTATAACAAAGCATTTACTCTTGAATGCAAACCAAATGGATAAAACATTGAAAGTCTACACTGGTTGAAATTTCTTCTGTTTTCATTAATCCAAATGCATTCATGGCATGTTCAAAAATAATTTTTACACAAGTGCTCAGTTAGGATTCTTTAATTCCAACATAATGATTCAACAGCAATATTTTTCTTAGTTACTTCTAGCTATTCCTAGCCAGTAACTTCTGGGAATGTGCACTCTTGAAAAGCCCTCATTTAATCAGTACTGAATGATGTCCATGAAGCCATGTTGTCACTTGCTATGTGGATGACACACAGATTTATGTTGTATCTGTAATCCAACAATTCTAGTAGTTTGTCAGTCTTTTTGCCTGCCTTCATAATACCAGATGCTGGATATCCCAAAATTTCATAAAATTGAATTGTGATAAAATCATGATGATGATGATGATGATGATGATGATGATGATGATGATGATAAATCTGTGGTCATACTAATTGGACCAGCAATTTGTACCAGCTATTTATAACAGCAAGCTAACTCATGTTGGCTCCCTGTTCTGCATTGATTTTAAAATTGTACTGCTGACTTTCAAAGCATTGAATTGCTTTGCTCCATATACATCTCACTGATTTGCGCGTTACATGCCTTGGTGTGATCTTTGATCAATGGATGGGGCTCTTCTGGTTATTACTAGATCTCAGCTAGTAACCAAGGGTTACAAGGCCTTTGCAGATAGTCCCTGGACATCAGAACAATCAACCCATTGAGATCAGACATGCTACATCTTTAACTTAATCACTTCTTAAGACATTATTTCATATGAATGACTATGAATATTTAATATATGTATACAACTATATGATTGTTTTAATTTAGTCAGTTACAGTTATTTACCTATTTTCATTCGGATTATTAAATTGTATTTAGAATTTTCTCTGTGAAGCACTTTGTTCTTTTCCTTGGACAGCACTTTGCGCTATACAAATGAAGTTTATTATTAGAAATTTTATAAACTGAGATCAGACAGTTTTCTTAACTGATTCACTGCAACATTTTCTGACAAAGTTGCACTATTCCTATCGGTGATACATTTTAAAAAATGACAAAAAACAAAAACAATTTTCAGTCTTGGCTTTTATTATCATTATATATTCATACTGATGTTCATCTGAATGCAGACTGAAGAAAAAACTGACAAAATGACAAACTTAAGTTTTACAAATGTGGTATTTATTGTTCATTTAGTGAACACCACATTGCGCAGGTGTTTATGGTAGTGTGTCCATCTGCTGTGCTGTACGCACTCTGATATTGCAACAACTTATAATCACATTCAGTGAGGTCAAACAGATTGTGGCTCTGTGACCACTTGGTTTACATATACCAGTGAACATTTGGACTCATATATATAGTTTGGTCCCAGAGGGCCCTATCATCTGTCAGTGCAGCCAGCAACAGCTGTCCTGCCTCAATTATGAATCATTGGCCATGTCAGGAGACATCAGACTACCTTATCTTCACCAGTGCTGCAGCCAAATGCCCAGAGGGACTTCTTTCGCACTGTCTCTCTCACACACACATGCATACGTGTGTGTGTGTGCACGTATGTACACACACACATACATGTTCCTCTGGACTGTAATGAGAGCAGGCTTATTGTAACTCCTAGCTGGAATCTCTGCCTCAGCAGACACATTTGTGGGACCGGGGATTTGGCTGACCAAGCACACTTCTGCACCAACCACAACATTATCAGAGGATGCCATCTAAACATTGTGCTGTTCCATTTTGAGAATTGTGTTGAAAGAAGAAAGTGTCTGTTTAGTGTTTTTTTTTTTATTTGATTTTTTTATGAAAGGAATGATCCTAAACAATGCAAGAAATATGACTGTCCTTTGGGTAGGTGCTCTTTGACTTGAAGCGTTTCTTTCTTCCAATAAAATCTTTCCTGAGCCCAATCAGAATGAGAGGACTAGAGGAGAGAGGGTCATCCCTCTCCTCTGGCCACTGTCTTTTCAATCAAACCACTATAATGAACAGACCATCCTGCAAGGCCACAGTACAATGGACAAGCCGAGGACTGCACTTGGAATACAAAAGATGGGGAGAAAATCTCGAAAATAAAGGTTTCAAAGGATAGCAATATTTGCAGGATTGAATACCTTGATCTTGCTGCCTTTACCGTGACCTTTGTAGAACAGGAAGCTTCCAGTGTGCTGCAGTGTTAAACTATGAGAGTGAACAGTGAGCAGGGGTGAAGATCCATCTTATCACATCCAAACAGAAAGCAGCCTGGCATGGCTTTTTAATCTGTGACTATAGAGTCACTGCTGGTATCTGACAGTTGGTCGCACATAAGAGATAAACTAAATAATCTATCATGCAATTAGGGAGCTACTGTCTACTTAAAAAAGAAAAAAACTCAAGAGAAAATATTTCTCCCGGTGCTTTGAAATAAACAATCTGTCAAACAAATTAGTCTTTTTACACATGGCATGTAATTGTTATTCACTCATTTATTAAGTTATCCGTAAGTACACAGTATGAGTTAACTGTCCGCAGAGGCTGGCTCTCACTGATAATTTACTGTTGAAAACATCTGGTGGTGCTCTGCAATGAACATTTACACGGACTCACAG
Source organism: Macquaria ambigua (assembly GCA_008360985.2). Classification (NCBI taxonomy): domain Eukaryota; kingdom Metazoa; phylum Chordata; class Actinopteri; order Centrarchiformes; family Percichthyidae; genus Macquaria; species Macquaria ambigua. The sequence goes on along the minus strand of VMKM01001690.1, from coordinate 52,478 downwards.
GAGCCGTTGCTGATGCCGAAATGAGCAGTACGTAATCAAAATGATCCCACTATACATGGAAATTAAATGACCCTGCTGCTGGGGGCAATAAATCAACAGCCATTGGACTCACCAGCTGCAGTGTCATCATAACTATAATAAAACTCACTGGCTTATGCAGTGGGGAACACTGGTAGTGTACCTACCTCATCGCCCCCCACCATCTAAGGCTCACAATAATCTTGGTACACCACATCCAGTTGGTGTTTTTGTGTACCTCCTGATAAATTCATACAAAAAAAGAGTTCTTCCAGTGCTCATTATATGAAAAACGTTATCTTAATTGAACATTCACCTCCTATATAAAACAGCCAAGGCCATTTCCTGTTTGCCCTTCTGTCTAAAACAATGGATCCAAGAGACAATTTGGAGCAAAAGCTGAATGTTAATGAGAATGTGCCGGAGCCAGTGGCTGAATACAATACTAACTTGCTCATTGTCACTTATGTCACATTTAAGATGGCCCATTTTATGCCCCTGAATCACCAAATGCCTCCAGCGTATAGTGACCATCTTCTCAAATATTTTTTCCTTCCAGAAGCTTACGGTAAAGCGGACAATAAGACCCTCAGCATTTGAAACACATTCATGAGATGAGATTCTTGCTTTTCTGATAAATCAGCCTCAGTTTCTGAGGCGCCTCTTGGGCCTTGACATCTCCGTTTATTTGCTGCAGTGTGCATTTTTGCATAGATCTAAATTCATGCATTGCTGATTACTCTTCATATTTTCTAGCACGCATCTTTACTCTCCCATCCTCATCATGACGCTGAAAGAGTTGGAGAGAACATAACCTCCTGCCAGAGTCTTCTCCTTTTATGACAGCTAGCTGGGTGGAGGAGCAATTAGTGTCACCTGAAAGCATTCCTCTCGGGATGGCTAGGCCCCATGAAAACTCATCTCGGCAAAGCCTTGACACCCTAAAAAGCTCATCAAGATCAAACTGGCCTTCTTTATGTCCTGCCTTTCTCCCCCAAGGCACAGCATGATGAAGGCTTCCTTCTGCCTCATCTCAGGTTGATTAAAGGCAGCAAGCCTGTCTTGGCCTCCATTACTCAGTCAGGCTCAGTTTCTCTGCGACATATCGGCTACGTGTTGTGTCATTTGTGCTACTGGGGACCAGAGTCACAGGATGGCCAAAACATGTAAATTACCTTGTTAAAGCACCCCTTTTAGTATATCAGAGGTGAGGAGGAAGGATTACAGGCATCATTGTATTCTAAAGGGGAACTGTTGGTTTTACAAAAGTGTCGAGACTTGTCTTTGGTGGAAATTTGATAACACTCGTGGCCCTTTCATCTGATGAGAGCACTAGCAGTCACTGAACACCAACAAATCAAATTTAATTCCCCCCCTCATCAGCCACACTCGGCCAGGGTCAATGCCATGTGCATTTTGCTTCTTTTGTAAGAAATACTGGAATTAAAATGAGAGTGCAAGGATCAATAGAGCAATTCACCCAGCACTGAGAGGGGGCTGCGTGTCAAGTATTGATGCTGCTTATTAACATGACTATTGATTGGAGTCAGAGGAGCGTGGTCGCAGAGGCAGCATCAAATACCAATCGTTAACCCTCAAGTCGGGGTTAGCTATAAACACTTGGCATGCTCTGTAACATCTTAATCCTTAAAGGGGGCATTTCACTGATGATCCACCTCGACAGTGCTGTATCCCCACCTGAGGGTGTAACTCATTAGCACATGCACCCTTAAGCTCATTAGATGTTTGGTTCCTAAGTTTTATTTTGCTTTGTTTGGAATGTCTGAAACAATATTCACTCATTTGAGGATGGAAAAACTTGGAAGCAGTAATTTCCCCCACTGAGACTCAAGGCCTCTGTATGATATTTATAAGCTTTAATTAACGAAACAAAGAAAGTTTGCTGTTTCTTTCACTTTTTTTTGCACTCTACCGTCTTTGTTACAATGTTATGTTTCCTTATTATTGAAGTCCTGCTTTAACATTTGACTGTCACTTGTTTTAACCAACATAATCAAGAGAATAAAATAAAAGCTATTAATGAGAAAAGGCAATCATATAGCGAGTCCAGCTAGAGTTGCGTTAATTAATTCCTGTGTCCTGTTAATTTACCCCCAGTTTCACCACAATAGCTGAAAAATTGATAAATGAGAGCAGGATGGAAACAGAAAAAAGGGAAAAGAGGGTGGAAGAGTTGGGAGAGGGATGGAGAAGAGAAAAAATTAGATATACAGTATTGACAGAATCCTCCCTCACCATCTCCTTGAATGATGCTGCTTTAAACCTGTCAGAAAATGGAAACACTCCCCCAATCAGCCTTTGTGGCAGTGGAAGAAATTGGCCACGTCTGTGCTCCTAACCCCTGAAATGTATCAACCACTCTCAGTCCTCCACACACAATACATTCTTTTTAAGCAAGAGTGCAGAGATGTGGCCACCGTGCAACAGAGCTGGGACAACCTGTGCCGAGCCTCAGATGGTAACTCCTTGAGACCCAGGCAGGTAGATCAGTGAGCAGAGGAGACGGGGAAATCAGAGTGGGACAGATGGCCTGGAAAGAGCTGATAGCTAGCTAACCCACTGGATTTATTTGATCAAATAAAAAAAGCTCCAAAACAGATTTTAAGCACTTTAATGCCACAGCCCAGTTCTGGAAAACCTCCATCTGTCCTCTACTAAAACCTTATTGCCGAAGTGACTGCAGAGAAGAGGAGGAGACAGATATAGAGGACAGAAATAAGATGTGAAATAAGAAATAAGATATCGCCAATTCACTGGTAAAAACTTTCATTTCTGCATGTTTGTGTGTATGTATGTATGTATGTATATATATATATATATATATATACAGTATATACATTGTGTGTGTATATATATATACAGTGGAGAGAGGGGATAACTTGGGAGAACTACATGCAACTACACAATCTACATCCCATCAGTGCTAATTAATGGGTAAATATCTCTGAAATTATCTCAAATTTAGTGATGCAGCTGTTTTGACATGCTCATGAAATAAAAACAGTATAAACTGAATATGTCTATCTTGATTAATAATAATCCATCACACCCAGACCAACTTAAATGGATGATAAGATTGATTCTTTATATTTTCTATTTATAAGCCTGCCTACAGTTTATTTCAAGGGCATGAAAACGGAGTGAACTGAACCCTGAAAAAAAGCCTTCCTCCATGTTACAGCAACCTGCTCAGGCTTTAAGGTTTTGTTTTATATTATATTATATTATACTACAATATAATAGCTAGGAATGTCAGACAAAAATCTACATCTTAACGCATGACTGACAGTTTGCACTCTACCTGTTCAAACTTCCTGCACTTATTTTACATATTTAACTATTAAATACTTATGTACAGTGTACACTAAAGTGCAATGTGCTTTTTCAAAATATACTTTCAGCGTTTCTTACACTATTTATCTCTGTGCTGAAAGTTGCTGTTAAATCAGCCACCTAATATTTGTGCAATTATTCTGCAAATAAATCGTAATGTGGCCAGTATCACCAGATGGGGCAATGCATTATATGCCGTTAGCTGTGGCAGAGGGGTTGAACAGTCAGGCTGAGGGCAGTAAATTCTCCTGATACATTTTTCATCCTCCCTCTCCTCCGAGCTGCCAGACTGCTGAAAGGAGTATTGACTAAACACAGAACAGGTCTGATCTTGCCTATTTATTCCCCACCAATCTCTGTGATATTTCTGAATGCTGGTGAAAATCAGAGGGGTCTCTGAGTGCTGGAAATGACAGACACTGTGCCTATATATATATATATATATATATATATATATATATATATCATATTTTGCTCAACCATAGGTATACTACATCAACATAAATATTTATTATACAGTCACTGCATCTGTCCTTCAGAGTTTTTCCTTCACCTAATTTCCTTCCTTTGCCCTTGCAAACTGCTGGTCTGTCTGCTATAATGATGACTCCCTTCCATAACGGAGGCCGACTGCCAAAACAAGAACATGCACTTCACCTCCTATGGCTCCTCTGCTGCAATGTGTGGAGAATAAGCATTTTCCACATGTTAATGTTCGGCACAGTAAATGGTATCTGCTGATCAGAGTGAATACGAAGACGTATATTTCTGTGTTTCTAACAAATACCAGGAAAAAAAAATCCATGACCATAAACTAACAAACTGCCCATAATCCGACCAGAGAAATGGCAGGGGAAGGTCTGTCATCCCTCCAGAGATCACTGTGTGACGATGACAAATAAGCTCATCAGAAAAATGGAAGCAATCAATTTAGTTGCTACACTAGTTCATTTCATCTGTCTCTTTTCTATTGGATACTTTGATTTAGTATCTTAATTACATATGTAAGACATGATTCACAATGAAAGGACGGAGCATGGATCTAAGCTGTTTGTGTTGAATTATTTGGCATGGGTTCTGCTGTTTATGTGTGCAAACTAAATGATTACATTGCATGTTTCTCGGTAAAGCGTCTGTTAGTCACATTATCATTACAATAACTACACTGCAGGCATGTGTCTCTACACAAATTTCAAAAAGACAAGGAAAATTATGTTACAATGTGCCTTTTGGATAAGTTTATTACGGGCAGTCCCATGTAACATGTAAAGTCCCTGGAATGGTGTACCATTATGTGCAGAAAAATGACAATTTGACACATACAGTATATGTATATCAGCATTGTTCTTGTGTGCCATCTCAAATACAGTACAGTAATCCATTCTTTCGAAATGTGAGCTGGCTAGTACTGCATTACACAGTGTGTTACTGTCTGTTTTTCTAGCTGGTGCACTAATCAAAGTAGCAAAGTCAAAAATAAAAAGGGTGGGAGCTTCCAGGTACATGACCTGGTGGTAATTATAATGTCCCTGGTTAAAATCCTGCTGGGGACCCTTGTTGCATTTCACCCTTATTTTCTATTCATGTTTCCTGTCTTATCTCCACTGTGAACTGAGGCACAATGCCAAAAAAGGGATTATAAAGGGCTGACCAAAACACAGGACAGAGGATATTAGCCAGAATGCTTGCAGCAAAGGGAAGTGTAGCTTCATTGCTGCAACTTTCAGATTTGGATCCCTGGTGTGTGTGTGTGTGTGTGTGTGTGTGTGTGTGTGTGTGTGTGTGTGTGTGTGTGTGTGTAAATCCCATGAAACGTCACCTAAATGTGTTTCCATCTCTTCCTGCTGGCTTCAAGAATTGTGAAATTGTGGAGAACTAATGTCATCCGCGTGTAAAATCCATAGACTGTATATAAAGATGGACGACACGTCTCCACTTCCTCCCATTTTTATAGCATCAAATAACTAATTAAAAACAAACTTATCAGAAAAACAAACACTTGAACATATATCAGTGTGATAAGAACTACCTAAAATGACAGAAACCATCTCTGGGAAAAATTTATTTGACGTGTACTTTGACTTTTCAGTTTGGCCCATGTCCCATCTGCTAACATGGAGGGGGCGGGGTTTATGACCTACACTGCATCCAGCCACCAGGGTGCGATCGAGATGTTTTGGTTTCACTTTTGGGGAGCTGTCAAGTTGTCCATCTTTATATACAGTCTATGGTAAAAACATTCAAAATGTGAGGTAAAAAATTGTCCCACTTACATAACATTTTCTGTGCACACTGCTACTCCACAAGTCTACCTTCTGATCTCCTTCATTCCTTTATAAACCATGGGACCTGGAAAGCCTCCAGGCAGAGGAGCTTCACACATTGCTGATGAGAAGGTATGACACATACTTGACTTCAATTTCTGTCTTTCCATTTTCAGTCAGTTTATGTCTTTGCCAGGAAGAGAGACCATGGCTCCTCATTCTCTTCAGTCGTGCCAAGCAATTGTCTGTATAGTTTGCCATCAGATCACAATCAGTTTAGCTGTAGGAGGGAGGGAGTCGGTAGCTCCATCTGTTCACATGGTGATGCTGAAACACATGGCTTCCTCCTGTTTCTTTATCAGGCCTGGTAGATGTTTGAGGATACAATGTCTATATGTTTTCCCTTTATAGCCTTGCAGTTTTTAGAGTCTCCAGAAATATTTTCTGCCAAATGCATTGGAGAAGCAGTGGGACTTGAGAGCTGATATATCAAATGTGGTGAGATGCATATGTGTGTGTGTGCATGCACATGTGCAGGGAAGTGTGCCTGTGCTTATAAGTGGTTCAAGATTTACTTAAGTTACCCTGTGGAAGCTTTTGGAGAAAAACACACTCTCAAACATATACTCTGTCAAGACTTATCTTAGCCCTCCAGAGGCAGCAAGACAAAGCTCACACATTTTAAAGTCTCCAGTGGTAAATGAGGCGTTAGAGGAATTGCAAATGCCAGGGAACACACACACTGACAGTTAATTTTTATAACCTTTTGTGAAAAGACTTACCAAGCAAACATTCAACCTGAGACAGACCCCGTCACTTGTGTCCCCATCGACCCCCTCGCCCCAGCAATTTACTGCCTGTCTATCTCCATCAACCCACACAAGACCAGGGAATTCTGTAACAGCTAAGACTAAACTAAACTTTGTCAGTGCTTTTCGTCGGTTGAATGAACCCCTTTTTTTGCAACATTATTTTACTTTCAGAAGTGTTTATAAAGCATTAAAACGGCACAGCTGATGTTAAAATGGCTATAATCAATACTTTTATATTAACTTTTAGATTAACAGCGGATGACATGACTACAGTATTTGTACTTGAATTGGGTCGCTCATAGTGACAAACCCAGAGACAAATGTCCTTTCAGGTCTACTGAGCTTTATAGTGTCAGTGTTCAGTCTCACAGCTCTCATCAGCGTCATTTCCAGATGCAGGCAGCTGTTTTCATTGAAAGAGCTCTGATAAACCCACTGTATGCTACTCGCCCAGCATCAAACAGCAAACAAAGTTGGCGACCAGCCAGTGAACTTAATGGAGCATTTAGCCTCTAAAGAGTCAAATTATTCCTTATGTGTTGGTGGAGACCAAAAACAGAGCTGAAAGGAGAGTAAATATTGGACTCACATTCATCAAGAAACCCGAAACACAACTCTGAATGTATGCTATTGTTGCTCTGTATCTGCTGGATGTGTAAATAGGTGTTTGCTTGCCATATCAACTCAAAAAGTCTAAAAATGTCGATGTTTGTATCTACATCTTGTTTCCACTGCCCTCAAGTCCCCAAAAAAATTGGAATTTGCAAATTTGAACTTTATCACTTTATCAGGAGTTGCGTATCATAGTTTAAAAAATGATAATAAGGGACAACATCATGGTGAGCCTTAAGCACTGACCTGAACCTCAATGCCATATCCAAGGTAGACAGTAACCAAGTAGTTACACTCCACTCCAGAGTCAAGTTGCTGCAGGATTTCGATGTTACCTTCAGGGTCAGTGAAATTCAGACTGCATGGCTCTGTGGGAGACAGTAAAAAGACAAGTGATTCCCTTTTTCCCGGACCACTGATCTTTCTGACAGTCCACCTGTGTCTCCATGGCCCCGTAACCCTCTAACTAGCTCTGCAGATTTCCTCTCCGACACTGCTCATCCTGGCCTTCTGTGGCCAGCGGAACGGACAGGCAGGACACATCGGGGAAAATCAGATTGTTTTTGACACATGAGCAACTCTGTTATCCCTGGTGGAGAGATGAATAGCGGTGTGCGGCATGCGAAATGAACAGCAGTGATGTTGATGACCTGATGCTTAATTTTCTTGTCCTCTGGGATGGATGTGTTGAATCTTAAGGGGGAAGGTACTCTCAATTTTGAATTTCCATCGGGGAAAAAAGTTATTTGGATGCTGCTGCTATTTATTTCACAAAGTCATTTGAATTCTCTTCTCAGTACATCTTTGAAAGTCAGAGTAAACATGAACATGCCTACCTGCTGTTTGCATGGTGGTGATGGTGGTAGTTGTGATGACAGTTGTGGACATCGTGGTGGCACCTTCCTCGCGGGATGCTGAAGTTAGGTCAGGGAGTGGGTGATCAGGGCTGGTTTTGTTTTTCAGTGCTGTTTCCCTAGCTTCCCCTTTCCCCATCCTCATTGAGGAGGGTGCAAGAGTGGCCTCTGCAGGAAAAGCACTCCAACTTTGAGGCCGACTTCTCTGCGAAGATAGGGAAGCCACTGGGTTGTTCTCACTGACTGAACCTCTATTATGAGGTGTCACTTGAGTGGTGAGGGAGTCTGTTGTTGGCTCTACCTTGTCTGCCCCCCTGGTCTTCTCCTTAGAGGACTTCTTTTGAGAGAGAGACATGGGCAGCTTTGGTGTTGTGGGAGAAAATGTGGTCAGTGGGGAGGTGGCAGCCGCAGTGGCAGTAGTGGCAATGTCTGAGAAGGCCGGGGCATCCTCATGGGGCACCAGCTGAGTGACAGGGTCTCCTGCATCTGAGGCGGACACAGAGCCTGGCATGGTGGAATATGCAGCCACAGAGCCATCCCTCCTGAAATAGTGCTGGTCCCCCTGGAAGTCCCTTGTAAGTAGGTGCTCATGAAGCAGCAGGCCCTTGAGGACAGGCTGATGGTTGGGGATGTTCATTGGTGACACAGTGGTGACAGAGTGGATTTCACTCTCTGTGTCCTGTGTTGATGAGTCCCTGCCGAGGTCCAGCGTCCTCTTACTGATGCCGTAGCTTTCCTTTGGACCTGAGAGTAAAAGAAAAAAGAGAATATCGTTGTGTTCAGCAAAATATTACAAAAAAATATAAATATAAATATACAATATTACAGGCCAGTAAGCTACAAAAGCAACATACAGTACACAAGAGCAGTACGTCTTTTTGACAGTTTCATTATAGAATCTGCCAGCCTATAATCTACCAAAATTATGCCTAATGAGGTGAGAGGCTGTCCTCTTGTATAATACTTCCACACATATTTTGTTGCTATTTAAATCAGTTCATTATGCACGTGTGTGTGTGTGTGTGTGTGTGTGTGTGTGTGTGTTTGGGGGGTAGTTATAGTAAGTATAATCCCTTACACTATCCATTAAAGAAGATTTAATAATAGCGTGGGTTGACATATTTAGGTCACTACAAGTAACTTATAGTAGGCATGATATGATAGTATAGGATCCTATGTAGAAGAACACATACAGTATAGTTTATTTTCAAGTGCATCTGTTCAAATCAGATCTTTTCTTTTAGTACTTGACGTACTGTACTCTATATTTCATTGAACTACCACGAAGGACCTATCCTTTTAAGGTTCCTGTGGATGATTAATACTGACAGTGGTGAGTTGCAGCCTGCAGAAAGCCAGTTTATTATCAAAGGCAAATTCCACAATCACACCCCGCAGGCAGTGAAATCTCAGAGCGGAGAAACAATGAGCAGAAGTAGTCTAGTTACTTGTAGGATAAAAAGGTTTAAAAACACATGTTTTTCTAAGGCATTCTTCTTTAAGCTAGTATTCTTATTCCCTCTTTTTTTCTCTCTCACACACACACCACTCAAACACAGTGTAGGCATTGTTAAAGTTCCACAGGACAAGCACTCAACCAGCGAATAGTCAGTAAACCACAAAAAATGTCAATGAATGGATGAACCTGTGGGTGTAAACTGCTAATTACTCATATATCCAAGTTTAAAAGATTAAAATACACTGGTGTAATAACAAGTAAACTCAAACAAATGAAAACAACAAAAACAGTGTTCTTAATACAATAAATCAAATTTGACAAGACATTTGCAACTTGCCTACACTCTTACTAATTATTATAGTCCACAACAGTTGACATCATATAAATAATGTGATACATTATTGCAAGCCACCAAAACAAAGGATGTTCTCTGCAGTGCCATTATGCCAGTGACACTGCAAATCCATTTAAAAGACAGACTGAGCTCCAGTTTTAATGAAACAGCCATATGAACTCAGTTTGAGTTTAGACAGATGCATGCATTTAATAACTGATATAATAACTTTTAAAAATAATAAAGTAATGCCACCAGTGGGAAGTACGCAACACAAACCTGATTATTAAATTAAAGACTGGAAGGATTAAAGCTGCACATGTTAGCTACACCTGTCTTTGTGACACCTTATAGTATATCTTATCTTATAGTATAAGGGGAACCCATTTGCCCTTAAATGATACAGTGATGAATTTGTTCTGGCAAATAAAATTCTGTTTTCAGCTACGGAGCCTTCTTCGCCTATAGGAAGTGACTTAACAGATCTAAAGGAACAGTGCAGCCCAATACAAAACTCATTCATTCATTCTACTCACCTCTGTGCCAGTTTAAACATCAGCATATCTTTTAACAGCTCACTAAGCACAGACCAGCCAATCAGTTCATGCAGTGTAAGTGTTTTTTGTAGCCAGATGATTGCACCGTGAGTCCAAAAGTGCCATATTTACCCCCATTATCTGCTACATTTTCCTCACATCAGTTGTTTGGGGAAATCTGATGAATGGATGGTTCCCACCACTGCAAATCCTCCAGACAGTGTAAACATTAGCAAAGATGAACTTCTTTGTATGTCCTTAGTGGCTTTGACAGGACAGTTATCCTGAAATGATCAAATGTTCTCCAGCTGGCTGCTAGTTATACACGCTCAGATGACAACAAAGATGTTTGCCTCATTTGTGAACCTTTATTTCTTTTTTGAAATTCTAGTGCTGACTTGCTGTTTTGAGCCGTGTGTTGGCAAGATTTCTTTCTATCTTGTTAAGATAGAGGTGGAAATGCAATGTATTTTCTTGGGTGCTGCTGGACATTAAAATAAAACATCTATGGCGATCACCATCCTTTTAGGACGGTGAGATGAGCTGACTAAAAATACCACAGCCAACTGTGAATTCCTGCTTTCATTTTGACATCAATGAACTCTTTCTCTTTTTCCATCAAATTTGTTGTACTTTACTGTTTCAACTTCTTCCAGCATTTCCCTCTACATCTTTACTCAGTGCAGCTGCATATAGCCAATTTGCAGATATAGAAAAACACAAACTGTTTACCTAAAGCTAACAATATTAACATAAAAACATATTGCAACAATTCTATGGGTTTTTTGTATGGAATAAATAAGTAGCTGTGATAAATACTGAAAACACTAAGGGGGTTTATATAATCCTCTTATGTGTCTACGCACACGTGTCTACGTGAAACAATGCCGTCTGCTTTGACACCTTAATTAGCTTGCGTTCAGGGTGACAGTTTGTTTTTATGAGGCAGAAAAGCTGCCAGCACACTTTCCATGCTTTATAGATGATGTTGTTGACACAGGCAGCAAAATGAGTGAGATATCCTCATGGTGAGTGTTTTCTATTAGCTACAGAGCTCCAAGAGGATGAAGGTGTAAGATGCATTTTAAAATGGTCAGTTTAATGGTGTTACAATGTTTGTGTACATTAAAGTAGTAAAATAGTAGCATGTCATGGGTGAAACAATAAAACAATATATTCTCAAATGCTTTTCAAGGTGAGTTTGTTTGACATTTCCTTATAAGCGTTTGTGCCTTGAAATGAATTGTATCACACATCTTCTGGTTGACAGTTCATGGTGAGTTTCACAGCCAGCCTATTGTTTATACCTGTTTAATCCCCATGAGGTCAGTTCTTAACATCTGATTAAATTATAAAGCTTGCATATTCTACAATTGACTGGCTCATTTTGGGTGTATTGATTACAAGCGCCAGTTGCTTTTCCTGCATATGAAACAGATGCTTAAATCAGCTTGCCAGGAGGCAAACGTTCACCCTGGAAAACTGACTTTGTCTTTATTGATTCTATAAGGATTCCCACAACAGGAAACATACATTTACGTTTTAAATGAGAAATGGTGTCTGAATAAATGTGAAAATGAACCGTGCCACGGGAAAAGCGCTGCTTTGCTCAGAAAACTTGTTGTAAGCCATTGGAACATTTTGCTGATGCAGAGTAATTTTTCCACCACCCAGCACGCTAATAAAAGTTTGATCAGGCTATTCAAGAGGAAGAGTAAACAATTTTGTTACAAAGCCTCTCCCAGGCCTGACAGAACTGACACATGGTTTTACATTTTACTGGCATACGCGACAACACCACATTTATCTTTCTTGGCGACAGAAGCAATTCAAAGACCTTTTTGATGTTCTAAGATGGAGGAGGAACATTTCCTTGTAGCCTTATTCTGTCACAACAAGAGAAGCAAAAGCTGCACTATAAAGGGAAACTAAGCATATTTGACATGTCTCACAACCAGCGAGTATAAAGAGTGAAAGGGAGGTCTTCATGAATGATTGAAGTATATAAGGCTGCCCCACTCCTCATAATTGCTAAGTATAAGGATCTCAAACACCCACATTCTGTATGGTAAAGCTGGGGAATTATCCTTTTGCCTAGGTTATTGTTATTGCTGCGTCGGACTGGACCCTGCCTCTTATCTTCTCGTCTTTGTCTCCCTCTCTGTCTCTATCTGTGTCGGTCAGCTTTTGACCATCCAGTTGCTGCCCTTCAGTCAGAATATCGAGTGAAAGTGGAGAGTGAGAATGGAGAACTGGGTTAAACCAGAGTTTCTCATACACAGATCAATACAGGATCAATGTGTACAGGTTGGAGACCTCACCGTGGTGATTACAGAGGAGCTACTGCTACCGCACTGTTCTCATCTCTGAACCTTAATTGGGTGTTCCAAAGAAAAGAGCTAGAAACTGAATTTTAAATGTAATTTGTTGAGTATTAGTGTTATGTAAATACAAAACAAGAAATAACCAATTACACAGTCTCTTTTTCATGCAAGTCGCATCCAATGGTTGCAAATAAGTAATCTTTTCTGTAAATGATGTGAAATGCCTTGCATTGCGCTGGGAAAATGCATAGCACTATTAGTATTAGACAAATTATGCGATTGTAGAGCATGCCAATCAAATTAGATTATTTCAAAATGTACATTTGCAAAGCATGTGAAGGCTAATAGGACATTTTGAAAATCATTTATGAAACATAGCTTCTTGTCAAGGGCTTCTTTGTGGCATCAACCGCCGGGGGAATCTGATTGGCCAACCCTGGTGCCTCCCCCTACCGGATTCTGAACATGGCAATCAATTAATCAATCAAACTTCATCTGTATGGCACCTTTTGCACAGGTTAGTGCAATTCAAAGTGCTTTACAGATGAATGACAAGGGGATAATAACAGTACGAATATAAATGGTGAAACTATTTGAGACTAATGCGCAACAGAAATAAAAATGATGAACATTTTGCTATAAAACCAATAAAATAGATGAAAAAACAACAATATAGATAAGACAATAACAAATAAAATAAGAGGGAGTAAAACATTTTTAAACAGGCAAGCAATAAACTTGTCATTGTTCATGTGTGTCTCCATACATGTAGCCTAAATAATTGACAATGACAAACCAAACAAGTAAAATAACTGTCTATTGATGGATGATGCCAATATATTCACCAAGAATGCTTTGCGTACATTAGCAGGCTGTGGCTCAAAATGTGCCAGTAGGTCAGGTTTTGTTTGTTGATTGTTAAATGTGTACCTTCAACACAAATCCTTGGCACACACATGCACACACCCATTCATTCCTTTGCCATCATTCAAAAAATTATTCCTTCTATCAAATATGACCTGCGGTACATTGATTCCGTATTGTCCTAATTCTAACATGCTGAGTTGAAAAATCAAATCCAGCCTCACTTAAACGTAATGCTACCCATACATCAGACTCTTGGAAAACTATCAGCTCACACCTGCTCACATCTAAAGACAAGTGTTTAGAGTTTTTAGTCACAGCCTAGTCTCAGACTGAGATTTTACAAAGACTGTGAATCTTGCAGGGTCACTATTTACAAGACTACAACTAGATTCTTTTAGCATTTTTTTTTCCTTTTCCACTCTGTCGTGATATGTTGGGCAGTTGATATCGAACAGGCAGGGCTGATCTGCCCACAGCTCCACCATCCGCTCCTCTTTCTGGACGGTCCACCTACGACGTTTCATCACCGGTTCTTGTTCTTGTTCATGCATTTTTGTTGTTCTTGTTCTGAATGTCAGGTTTCCTGTTTCCGCTTTTGTCAGAGCTCATCTATTGGTTGTTGATTGTGTTACGTCACTGAGACTTGCGACTTGAAACTTAACGATCGAGATGACGGGAGCGTGCTGTGACTCCAGTAAAACTCCTAAGATTTACTAAAGACTTTCAGTTTTTAGTCTGGGACTGTGAAAATCGTTTGGTGTAAGCCCAGCATTAGACAGCCAACAATTTTTCATACATTTCGCTTGGGACAAACAGGCAGGCCACTAGCCTATATACAGTAGAAAGAGGCTTCCCTAGAACAGCTATTTTTATGTTGTTATCAAAGATGAAATCAAATACTTGTTTAGCAACGAGCTATAATGTAATGCAAATGCTGAAATTATGTTCATTTGATTTGTTATCCAAGCTTGTATTGTATAATATGACATAATTACAACCTTTGCCAGACCCTGATTCTCTATGCAGAAACACAGGCAGGCCCTGTTCTCACCTGTTTCCATCCAGAGTTAGAAAATCACACCCTACTGCCAGCCAATTTAAATTTATTGTGCTTGAAGGACTCCAATCAGGTATAGATGTACTGTAATATGCTGGCATAACCAGTCTACTGTCAGAACAAAGTGATTGTGATGTGCTCTGTCAGGTTCACAGAATGGGTGCCATGCTATCATATTTAACCCTTCACACACCACACACCAGCAAGTTGCATCAAGTCACAGGCAATGAATAATCACAAAGATATGATGGGTGTTAACATTTTTGTGCTGTGTATTGTGCTGTGCTGCTACTGGTCTAAAAGGTTTTGCTATTGGCTGAGTGCAAAGTGACAGACATAGCAGGCATAGGAGCTGATGTGACATTTAATATAGCTTGTTACTCGGCACCTCAGTTAAACTTAATTTACTGCAGTAGATCCAACAGCTAAAAGTAGATACCATGCTGCACACTCAAGAGGTTATGCGAGTAACTGCATTACATCGCAAGACACTGAAGCTGGTTAATTAGAGCTAATTCATAAATTAGAGGTGGTAATTACCATGACAGAATGAGATTGCTGTTATCTTATTCTGAGCAGTGGCACAAATACAATAAAATACCATTTATTGTCCTTGGGGAAATTTAGTTAGTGAAATGTTTCTTCTGTGCGCACATTAAGTAGAGTACATTTAGGATATGTCGGGGTCTCAGAAGAAGCCAGAGGTCTTAAGAGTGTGGAGAACGTTCACTTGTCCCTAAAGAAACTGAATTGGCTTTTATGCCCCATCACATCCACCTATGTAATGTCACAACGTTCAACACAGTTTTAAAACTGAAGCTAAATATGCAGCCATTATTACTAGATATCTATTTACTGATGCAGAAAAATCTGACTTGACAGTATGAAATCATCTAAACAAGTCTGGATGGTTCATTAAAACTAGTCTGCAAGGTCAATCACGTTGAATTGTGGTGAAAATGAGTACACAATGCTTTACTCTTTTCTTCTGGCAAGGCATTCCTTATCCTTTAAAGATTGTACAGGGCACCCTGCCACATTAACAAATGTTTAAAAGGTATAGTCTACTACTCTAAATCTTTAAAATATATCTTGCTGGATGAAGAATGAACAGGAGGATGTTATGCCATGGGTTCAAGTTTTCATTTACCGCATGTGCAATAAGTGCTTTTAATTCTAATACATTATAAACTGCCTCTTAGTTCCTCACACAGCTTAGAGTTTTATTTTTCTTACCTTTATTCTTCATGTTGCTGTTTCCCTTGCTTTTATACCCCTTATTTGATTCTGAATTGCGTGCATAGTGCCAGCACTTTAATGTCTTCGATTGTCTTATTGTGTTTTTATTGGGTTTATTTTTGATGTTTTTGTGTTTCTGTGCTGCCTTGCTGCAAAAAGAATTTGTTCATGTGGGACAATATAGTTCTGAACTGAATGTCTCAACTGGGCTCCTCATTTGTTTTCCTAATGAAAGCATTAGAGAAGGCAAATATTGTTTGCAGAAGATTTCTTAAAATTACAAAGCATATTTGCAGATCCTGTGGCTCATCTCTACTGACCAGATTATAATAAAGAGTGTCCACCCTGAATATGTGAGTAGAGGTACAAGCTCATGCTTTGCTCTGATATTCTATGGATCCATGACAGTCTCTCAGTCTACACTGACTAAGATGACAGAATGAGCAATCATTGGGGAACCCTCCTCAAGATGGCAACAGACAGCCTCCTCTCTTCAGTTGCATATCAATGGAGTCATCAGTGAACACTCAGTGCATGGAGAGAGAGCTAATAAGATGGGACAGGCCACACTTGAGGCAGGCTGCTGATTGACATCAATCTCCTTATATCCAGGGGCTTTATTTTCTTATTATTACAGAGAACCACTAGACAAGCAAATCAATAAGCAGCTTCCGCTGGGTTCAGATACGAGGCCTTCAGATCACTCTACATGACTCCATTTCCTAGTAGTGACATTTCCTGCAATTCCTGCATTATGTGCAGATTCTTCTTGTTTGTATAAAGCAATAAGGAAAGACTACAGGAAATAATGGGGTGAAACTGATAAATGATTGCATTAGTTACTTAATGAATTGATAATTTAATTTGGTTTGTGGGTGTGACAGGTGCACGGAAGTGGAAATAAGTAGAAAAAGAAAAAAAGCTAGCAGGAAGGAAATGAAAATGTAATTAAGCGAACACTGGCTGGAAGAATAAGCCTTTCAAAAAACAAACAAAAAGCAAAAGGTCACAATTTCATTCCACACACAGTCATTTCCAGTCTAAAACAAGAATAGTGCATCCATGACTGTGCAGAGATTCCAATTTCAGAGCATCAGATTTTCCTTTTACTGTCTGTCTGTCTGGTTTTTGAGTAGTGAGGATAACAGCATATTGAGATGAGACACGCTCTTATCCTCCATCTGCCCTTTGACTTCATTGAGCGGAACCATAACTTTTCCCTTTCATTTATTACGGCCTGTCTGTGTTCTGGTTCATTGAGCATTGTCCTTCAGACAGGCTTTAAACAAACTGTGTCTTAATGGTTCTAGGAAGCTTATAAGACCTGACCTTTAAGCTGGAGCAGAACAAAAACAGTGCTACCCAGCAACACTATTTGCATGAAATCTACTGTAAAGCGCCAAAGCTGCAGGGGGTAAATGGGCCAGCCTTAAACAAATCTGAACTCTACAGTGAAGGGTTGAATGTGGTTTAATTGGCAATTTTCTTTTAATAATCTATCATTTTGTTAGCTGAATCAATTTACATTCCCCATGCCAGTTATCCCTATTTGGTTTTCCTCTGTGCATTATTTGCTCTTCACCTTTTTATGTTGATTTTTTTCTACCAGAGAACTGAGGAATGAATGAGTACATGTCTTGTTGTACAAATGCCTGGTATTAAAATTACATCATTTTCTGTAATCATGGCAGAATCTGCCTCCTATAGATGTCGGATCCTTGTTGTATTTCAATTTACCAATGCGCTGCATCCTAGAAAATACTGGGAGGAATATCTCTTTTCACACTTCGTTTCCTCCCATTAGAGTAATTTATCTTTTCATTTTCTTCTCATTTACTCCATGGTGGAGTCAATTAAGAATAGAGCTATGGGTGAAACAAGACCTACAACTTTAAAATCTGTAGTGGATCACTATATTGTGGAAGATTTCCTAAATGTGTTTTAACGGTAGTTGTGAAGTAGTAAAAGGTCAAGAATACCATCAAGAATACTTCAGATATTACAGAGCATCAAACAAAAGATACATTTGATTACTACAATTTAGCCCTCTTTTGGCAGTGTCTTATTATTATCAGATCCCAGGTGTTTAGCACTGCAATAATACATCAGTATATAGAGGTAAACATATGTAATTTACATCTAAGTGGTCATGCTATACATTACAGAGCTTTCTCTTACGACGCAGGTTATACATCTGGCTCTCCTCCTGACAGCACAGACATTAGTAGTGAATTTAAAAGCTACTTGATTGATGTCACGCTCTCCACCCCTCTTCAAATGATTTCCCAGCCCCATAACAATTCCATCAGCTCAAGGAAAATACTACTAAAGGACCACACCAGTGGTTTTCAACCTTAAATGTGTACTTGTCATAGACTGACATGCTTATATACACTATTACACTTGTCAATACTCTGTATCTCATAGGGAGGCTCTTGTTATGACACTGAATCAGTCACAGGCAGAAGCAAGAAAGACTCATTTCATCCTCAAGAACTCCTTCATTTTCTTTATCAGACTGCAAAGACCATCTGAAACTAGGAAAATTGAAGTGCCAACAAGATACATGGAGGACCGCTGTCTTTGGGGGTTTTTTTCTCCATGTTTAGAGTGCTCTGGTGTTCATGTTAATAAAGCTGATTTTAAAGGAACTGAGTACTGTCAATGATCCGCGCAATCATGGCGAGTATTTGGCGAGGACATAGAGATGAGGTTAAAAGTCTTGGGGCTTGCCTGGCACTCTGCTATTTTAATTGGCTTTTATTGCAGCAGAATGGAAGAAAAAGAGAAAGAAGAAAAGCTCATTGAATTGGAATACAAAGAGACCCCGTATTTCTAAAAGAATGACTTCATGGTAGTATCTATAATATGTTTTGTGTAGAATAAATTGTTTCACCTGCCCAAACACTCTTCTCAAACTAGAAATCTGTTGCCTCAGTCTTACTCTGTGGGAGTCTTCTCCTGCAGAGTCACCTTCCTTTGAAATAAGCCTCCTGGCATTCGCAGTGAAACAGACATCGTCTGTGTCTATTTAAGTCCAGACTTAAGATCCAGTACATTTTACCTTGTGCCTTAGTTCTCACCTAGCCAGCTGTTCCATTTGTCTACCCCTTTAAAGTGTGACATAATAGCACCACTCCTGTGATCTGTGCTGTCTGGTGCACTCCCACACAAACAGTACACACACAGCTAGATAGTACACAGATACAGACACATTCTCTAAACGCTCTCAACAACTCTGCAGTTCCCTTGAATGTCCAACCAACAGCCACATTAGACAATATACTGAATTGTATCTCATTACACAACAGCATATTCTTTTGTCAGTGACACCCCATAAGTGGACAAAGCAAGCCATTTAAAATAGTCATGCTGAGTCATGTTTCAGGATGATATTAAGGACAGCGCTTTATGCTGCTTTTCTCTGAAAATCTTTCAGGTGTGATATCTCAAATTGTGGTTTTAGTTTTCTGATCTCTTGCTTCAGGCCAGTGCTGCTCATGTCCCCATGCTGCCATGAGGAGCTTGTTAGGTAATCATGACACGAATATTATGTTTCATCAATCTTTTTCTGATATGGCTACTAGGATATCAGACACAGAGCGAATCTATGGTTTGCAGGGATTCACCTGTGAATTTCATCTACAAAGTAATGTTTTTGTCTATGTGTTAGAACAGTTTTCCTTCACTTTTTCATGTTCTGAAATGTGGATGTGTTTGTGAATGTCCATGGATAAGTGGGAAAAGGTGAGTTCACTGTAATAGCGCTGGAAAGGAGAGCAGCAGCGATCTTATTCAAATGTGAACCTTGACCTTTATGTATTTGCAGGATTGGTTCGATGGAGGTGGATGAGCAGACTTTCAGACAAAGAACACTTTGGCACTTACATCTGCCAGAATCAGGACAATGGAGAACAGCACAATTTCTGTGCACTCTGCTGAAGCTAGCAAGCAAAATAGAGTATAATTGGTCAAGGGGACTAGAAAAGAAGGGAAAAGTCAGAAGGAGCAGAGAGACAATGTGTTTGAAATTGTTGTATGTTTTTGACACTTGATGGTTGAATCTCTTTTAAGGAAAGACAGGTAGGTAAAAAGACCCACCATTAGGTTATCATTCCTCAGGGGAGATGTTATTTTCTTCCCTTTAAACATGACAGACACATGCTGGAAAATTGTATGTAAGTGGAGTGACGATATTCACCCAGGCTAGTGTCTATCATTCTTGTTTTGATCAGGACTACTGGCTTATTTCTTACACTAGAGCTTTCTATTTTAGCTCTGTTCAGCCCTCTTGTTGATAGCTGCAAATCACCTGGTACTAACCTGCTAGAAAACAGAGGTCTGTTTATGGCACCTGATCCATACAGAGTATTGAGCAGAGTTAAAGGAGTACAGCAGACAGCTGTCACGAACTTTTTCACTTTACACTTTTTTATTTTTCCACTAACCTCTGTGGTGAGGTATTAGATTGTAGTAATGGTAGTTGTAGTATTACACTTATCAATCCTTTTTTAACGATAAAAAATCTTTCCAAGCATTTGAAAATCGATTACAGCAACTGCTGTCATCTTCTAACTGCATCAAATCTCAGCAATTTCACAAGAACATTTTTCAAAGCAATCTTGAAACAAATAAAACACAAACAATAATACGCTAAATCCTGGAGGGAGTGATGACAGAGAACGAGAAAGAGAGAGAAAGATGTCTTCGAGCGGAGGCATTTTAATATGCTGGCTGCATGTAATGTTGAAATTAGTTTTATACGTTTTGGCAGGGGGATGCCAGAGAGCAAAGCCAGGTGAGGGCCTGTGAGTACACAAGTCTGAAAACATAAATGCTGTAAACCAAAACACAAGCTGCCTATTGGGAGGTGAGGGGAAACAATATTAACACTGACAGTGATGGATGATGCTGCTTCCTGTAGAGGTCTGATAGATACAGGGCCCTTTAGAGCCGAGAAGCACCGTGTTCTCGTCTAAAAGGTGCATTCTGTGTGTTTCACATACACAGGTAAAACCTGCATTTCTAAGGAAAAAGTGTTTTTTATTTTTTTTTTTCCATTTATATGTGCCAGCTTGACTGTTATAGTAAATGTTAGATACAAGCACATTCATACTGTACAGCACCACTTGCATTCCCTATGTTTGTTGATGTACAATCTTACAAATTTATGAGCCACTGCTGTTTAGGCCTGTGACATCATCAGCCTCATTGCTAATAAGCAATCAGCTTGCACATCTGGTATATATTAGCTGTTGTTTCCCAACACCTCTACCTCCTGATGATGGTTTTAAATTAAAATCAAAAGCTTGAAACAGCAAACATGCTTTTGTCTTTATTTTTGTTTTAGATATAAGTTTTGAATATCAGTGGAACTCATGGTCAAAAATAACAAATTATTACATATAACTGTGGGTGGTGTTTTTCAGTGTGAAAAATGTACCAAAAGTATAGTATCATAATATAATGGCCCATTGATGATTTGCCTCAGCAACTGGTGTGTGTCTGTGTGTGTCTGAATGATGATCACTAGTATTAGCTTTCCTTGGCTATATCAGTAATGCCACAGCGAGCTCCAACAGTACACACAAATGAAGTCCAGATCACACTGGCCTCTCAGAGGAAGATTAGCAGCTAAAAGGGAGATCAACAGCCCTCCACTCCAAACACAATATATTACATTGTCTTCTGCTGCTACACTCTGGAGCTCAAATTGATGTTACACTTCACCACAGGTTTTTCCATTCAATATATCAGCCAGCCCCTTGTGGTATTTTAAGTTTAGAGCGATTCCCTTCAAATTCTCGCCACATATAGCTTAAATGTGTTTTTACAGCATGGGGAAAGGTTAAAGGGAGATAAGGCCCTGGAGGATAAAATAAAACATGAAATTGTCATTGATAATAAGAAGAGATATGATGACTCTGCTAAGCTGTTAGGCAGAGGCAGAAGTAGATTGAAAAAAACACACAAAAACAGCAACAAATCCTCCAACCTAAACAACAGAATAGGTCATTTTCCAATGACTCCCAGACAACATACGTATATAGGCGTACCGGACCTTCATCATCATTCTAACAATAGTAAACACGTGGTTAACGTTGTGAAGCAGTCGCAGTTTGGTTAGGTTTAGGTACCAAAACGACTTAGTTAGGTTTAGGAAAAGATCATGGTTTGGGTTAAAATTACTATGTTAGTTAAATAACTTAACGTACGCAACTTAAGTTACGTAGGCTATGTAAGTTAAAATAAGTCAACGTTGACTTTTGGTTTCACATGGGACACGAACAGCGGTCTCCTGGGTGAAAGTGTTGTTTGACCCATGCATCCACCCCAACCACCTCCCTACATGGACTTCGGCGCTCTTTATAGGTCGCTGCCTAACAATAAACGTACAGTAAACGTGGGTCGTAATAAGCTGCTGCACAGATGACCTATGCGGACGTATTTTTGGGGAGGACAGTCTCAAAAACAGACTTTTACCTCCTTTGTTGTTGTTGCTGAATGATTTATGTAGTTTTAGGCACATTTCTGAAGTGATTGTAGTACTCTTTACATTATTTGTAAGATGTGCAATCCATATTTCCATGATAAGCTGACACCATGGAAGCTTCACTCACTATAGGCTACTGTAGCTTAGTAATTTTGTATCCTATGTGGCACAGTTATCATTCTGTACATAAGTCCTATATCAAGGACAGGTGAAATACAAACACATACACTTGGAATGTTAATTGCTTCATATTTGAAGCCATTTGAAGTAAAAAGAAAAAAATCCAGCAAAACCAGCCTGCAATCACATAACAAGTAACATGTCACTGTGGTACAACTTTGGTTAAAAAAAGGAAATTGATCATATTGACTTGTAATGCTCTGGTTATTCCTGTTCTATTAAATCAACCATCCACTTTACAGTAAGAGGGTGTCTCACCTCAGAATAGCTCTTCCAGTAGCTGCTTTAAATAACTGCAGATCACAGCCTCTTGTAGCTCATTGCTTTAATAAACTGTGACTGATAGAGCAGTGTACTCACGAATGATTGAGGGACTGCAAATATTCCACTCTGATCTTGTTTAAACTTCTCACAGAAAAAAGAGGGCCCGGCATCATGGTGGTATGAAGTGGTATAAATTAGCACACCAGGTAATTGGAGAACATCAGTAGAACCAATAAAGTTGAAGCACTGGCAGATGGTAAAAACAAAACCCAGATGATGAACAAGTCTCCTGGAAAGCAGCTGCTATTCTTTGGAAACAAACTTTACATTAGCATCACTGACCACCTATCACTGCACTAAAGTTGCAAAGTTGGTTTCCATTGGCTTCTGTGTAATAAAAAGAATCATCACAGTTTATGAACTTTTTATTTTATTATTTTTTTTCTGTGCTTTATAGCTTCACCAAAATTGGATTTCAAGCCTGGCTACCCTAAGAGGATCTACAAACACATGTGGTGCAAGAGCAAATCTGTGTGGAAGAGAGTGAAAAAATAAAAGAGTGAAAATTAAAGTGGTTTAGCCTGAATGGATTTAAGGGGCTGGAAAAGAAATTTTAGTGCCCAGTCATTCATCCTTCTCATATCACTGTTAATATACATTTTTAATGGTTTGTCTGTTCCAGCTCAGCAGAAATCTTGAGGCGTTCATCAGTACTGTAGGTGTTTCATGCAGCTAAACTGTTGTGTGGGTGGAATTAAATTGTTGCATCATTAATCCACCTCTAATAATTATAGATCCCTGCAAGCAACAATACTGTATAGCTGATGAATGACTCACCCAATCAAAAACAATGTATTAAGGAGCGATTATTCAGTTTTGTCAAACATAAGGTTAGTATGCTTCAGAAAGCGTCTGAAACCCCCTTTCCCCCATACCTTCCCAATGTCGCAGTTAATAAGCACACATATATGATTTCACACTTCACACATGACTTATCATGTCTCGCCCCTGTCTATGATGACGCCTTCATCTGTGGCCATTTGGAACCGGTAAAAACACACTTTTATCAAATATAAATTCTTAGACGTGTTCTGACAGCACTCACCAGGTTGAAGCATACTGAACCCTTTACTTTTTGCATGTATTTCCATCCTGTCTCCCAGGGAGAGAACACTTGGTCAAATATAAACAATGTCACATGACTGACAAAATAGGTTGAGAAACCTTCAAGGTTATTGACTACACTTGTATATTATATACAGTATATACATAGTAATCCTTAAAGCCCCTGAAAACCTGGTAAAAAAGTGTTACTCTAAAATTCTAAATATTAATGACTAAATAGAGGTACATGACATCACCTTTTTGCAACTGAGCCCTGCCCACAAACCAGTGAGAAGAGCACAAAGGAAACAAAAATGAAATACAGAAATCTCTCATGTGAAATGACCAAAACTGTTTGGCAGAAAACTGTGTGTTCCTGCAAGACCACATCGCATACTGAGAAAATACGTTTTTATGGCCTTTAAGATTTCAGCCCTGGTTTAGTCGGCTACACCTGTGGTAACTGGTGGTAACGACAAGTGTGTTATAATAATTCAGGTGCCAGAGTTGACTTTGACGAAACACGTGTATCGACCACTGGGGGCAGCACACGCATCTTGAGCTGCTACTTTGCCAGGAAGGCAACAGAAGACGAGCGACTCGTGCGTCCGTTTACAAGTACCCAAACAAATTTTGAGCTTAGAGGATTCATGACATTCTTTCAAAGAAGAACACTAAAGAAGCAGCAGCTTTTGTCTTCTTTTTTTCCTCATATCTACTACATGTTTGGTATTGTTTTCTGGAATCCCTCCCTTGTACGTACACAATTTGAATCGCTCGTGGGAAAAAGTGTATTCTGTCAGAAATAATGAAAACTTTACTATGTAGAGAAAGGATACATAATTTAAACTGAATGGCTATTGTTGAAAAATACCTGCGAGTCATAAGCAGAATAAATCACTGGCATAATCATCACTTCATCGAGCTCCACTTCAAGTGCTTTCTAAACCAAATATAGCATATTTGTCATATTGGTCACTTCATCCCTCTAGTGTCTCTTGCTGAAACTTAAAACAGCAGCTGCAGCTCTGGAGGACTATATACTGTATAAGTTACTATGCTCCATGCTCATACTGAAAGTTGTACTTGTCTTTTGATGTAAATCTGCTGTATCTTATTTGCCATCTGGACTAAATTGAGGATGAGCATTAATTGGTAGGTGAGCTGTGACACATACTTAGCTGACATTGCTCTAACAATGAAGGAAACTCATTCTCTCATTTCCCTCTTTCATGTCTCTTTTGAATGCTCCTCTTTGAACCCTGTTGAGAATCTAGCGTAGCTCCTCAAGGTCTTTTACAGACAGCAGGTGGTCACAACACCCACGCCAACACTAACCCTTGTACCATCGCACATGTAAGAGACATACATCAAAGCTGATACTCACATCTGCAGCTGTTTGTTTATTCCGTAGCTACGCAGCAAGATAGGAGATGAACAGCTCTTGATTTTAGCGTGCTGGTAACATTAGTTCCCTTCAGCATAAGCACACACACAAGTCCTACTTTCAACTCCTGCGCCGTGATCATCCGTGTTGTGTTATTGTTATGCTGCAAAATCAAACTTGTCAGCTACAAATCTGCACTGTAGTGCATAACAAGAGGCTCTGATATGCCAAATAAAAACATTGTTTGTTGCCAAGTAATCTTTTTGTCAGCTGGGTACCCTTTCATGAATTTCATACGCTCCAGCATACAAAGTTCAGGTTTGTTGTGGCTCCTTTCCAGATGGTGAATCTGTCCGCCAGGAGCAGTGAGTCAGACGGAGAACATCGTTTGTGATGTTCGCTGCTCAAGATGTTCTTATGTTTGACCGGTTTTGCTATCATTTGCTTGCTTCTGCTGTTTAACGCTACACTGCGGTGTCGCCCTGTTGAATTATGCTCAGGGTTCATTGACAGTCATACTTTGAAACTGTGAAGAACGCCACCCAGTTCAAGCTCTGATAGATTTGACTGGAAAACCACTTCCCCTGGAGGTTCATGGCCATATGACAACAATCTGGAAAGCGTTCCAAACCTTACTTTTCACGCAGATCTGTTCACATTTGAAGTTGAACAAAAAAGTTCAGACAGTAGCAAGAACTAAAAATTGTGATGTGGCTCCGTGCCCACATATAAAAATGAAAACCCTTATCAGCACTGATCAGTATCCTCTGGCAGGTTTCACAAACATGACCCAAAAACTTCTCTCTTATCTGTTTTCAAAGTGATGTGCACTGACAGTAGCAGTATCATGCATGAAGCAGGGTGAATAATTCACTGTATTTTTTAAAAGGACAAAAGACTAGGGGAGAGTGACAACTTGTCAGCGGGAGATAAACTGGGCTAATGAATAAGAGATGAAGAAAATAAAAGTGTGCCAGCAGACGTAGGTAACCCAGTGCCATCCACATTTCTTTCATATGAGTCCTTTCATATGTGTTTATAGCTTTACCCTTCCTCTTTTTTTTCTCCTTTTGTTGTTGTGTGTTTTTAAAAAGAAACACACAGATTTCTTCCTGTAAATGTTTCAGTCGCTGTATGTTACACAGCACATACAAGCTGAAGCCCAGGCAGGGATTTCTAGTTGAAAAGGGGAGAGAGGTGAAGAGATGTTTAATGGTGACTAACACTGGCTTCTAATGCCTTTGGCCACAATGTGACTCAGTTTAGCTCCTGTCAAAGTGAACTCTGACCAAGTGTGTCCAACACGGCAGCAGTGCACGGGGCTGAAGGGGAGTTACACGGACAAGACAGGAGGGAAAGGGTGCAGAGCGTAACTAAGGGAGTGGCCAGGAGGCAGGTTCTGCTATGATTTGACAGTTTATGGCCAGTGCATTTATCACAAATGTTATCCTTCATCACTGCTGGGTTGTACCACATAACCTGAAATACACAGTAAAGGTCTGGATAAAGGCATCTGTGAAATGGAAAGTGCTGGAAATGGAGTGAGTATTTGATGATATTTTGTTGTAGACAAAGTAACAAAGTGCAGTCCAAAAGCAATGTAATTGCCAGTGATGAAAACCAGTGAATTACTGTATTTTACCATCTACAATATGAGCTGTATTTCTTAATGTAGCAAGAATATTTCTGTGCAATCCATGTAGTAGAAAACCTCATATTCAAAACCCAATTAAACAAGCATTTTATGGTGAATTGTTTGTGAACCCTGCATAGTGTGAAAAGAGAGAAAGTGTGTGTGAGTAGCCTCGATGAAGAGTTTTTTTTTTTGTTTTAGGGAGTACATATTTTATATGAAGTGATATATTTTTTTATTTCAATATTTATATACCTGTAAAGCTGCAACAGTTTTACCATTCACAGTATCAAACGCTCAATCCAACTTGAAGCTTCTTTCTTTGAACAAGGACAAAAGAGAAATGTAAACAAAGCCAGAGCTAGTGCAGCATGGTACTTTAAGTGATTCTGCGCTGCTCTGTTAACATTAACGTCACTCCACTGATTGTTTTCTTCCAGTCATCTTAACTCCAGCAGTACTGATCTTTTTCTGTGCATGCATATCCACTGACTGCACCACGGTCTCCAACCATATGTTACTCCCCTGACCTTAGGATTTAAAAGGGCAAAAAAGTTTCAGGATTTTTCATATTGGACTTAAATGTTTTATTAATCCATAAACAGATTAAGGTGGATATTTGTGTAATCAGATATTCTATGTCTAAAATCCACTGCCTTGCTTATAGATTGAGTTGTAAGGGGGTTTGAAACGCTGCCACTGCTACTCAATACTGCCTTCCACAATCACAGTGCACTAGAGCCCTGTAGGCAACAGTACATGTTATTAATATCAAAATGCCAAGCTAAGAAATGTAAAGTTATATTTTGAAAAGCACCCACTGTTATGAAATGATAGCTGGCATGACATGAAGCACATTTAGTACATGAGGTACTAATTAAGTAAGGAGTCATCTCTTGAATTTAACTAAACTTAATTTTTCATGCTGCTTTTAACTTGATCGTATGTGTGATCAAGTTAAAAGGGTCTCTCCTGCCCTCCAAGCATTTTTCTACCATACTTTATGTCTGTGGAATATAATGAATGTTAAATTCAGGGACTGTGTCACTGAGTGTGTGTTTATGGGCCTTGAAATCCATTATGCTAAAATTTGTCACAAAACATGATATATTTTCCAATAGATATTTATCCGTACTGTACGTACTGACATTTACCAGGGAGCGGGGAAGTAAATGCTTACTGTCCAAATGTGTACATGGTTAATCTGAGTGGAAAACGGTCATCACAGTAGTGCAAGGTTAAGCAGTCTGTAGCACCATGGAAAACACAACCTCGGTCTAATCCCTTAAATCCTGGCACATCTACCAGCACTGGGGGAAAAACATTCCAGCCAGCATTACTGGAAACAGATACTATGTGATACGCATTGTCTCATTGTTAAATGTTTGATTAGCTCAGCCTCCTGTGGAAAGAGCTTCCCCATTTGGTCACCTGATATTTGTCCCATGTTTGGCAGAAATAAATGAAATGGACAGATAATTGTAACCACCGTTTTAATAATTCGATTTAATCATTTAATAATTATTTAACTGTTCTGGAGACACATTTTAAGTGAATTTTTCAATTAATTTCAGTGTGATTGCAAAATTAAGTGCTCAGTGTTTTTAATTTTTTGACAAGTGACTTTGCAGTCAACTATAAAGCCAGTCTTCGAAAAGGCCTGAGGTCTTCAGCACCAGCAGCCTGTGACTTAAAAGCTTAAATAAGAGAGAGACACTGTTTAGGGCTTATTACAGCATCAGCTGTCGTCACTGCAAAGTCAGCCAGCACCTTCACACAGCTCCGGCTACCTGTCTGCTCTGTCCCGTGGGGAGGTGAATAAGCAAGCGGTCTGACACATCAGTGTGTCAGTGCTGCGAGCGGTGCCAACCACAAGGTTAAAAGGACAGCAACCTTTATGTACGGCTGTTCACAGAGAGGTTTTGCTAATTCTGATCTTAAAAGAGTGTGAAGGAGTGGTTGTTGTTTTTTTCATTTTGTAGCAACATATCATTATTCATTATTATTATCATAGTTTCATTGCTTCTCCTGGGGAAAAAAAATTAAAGTAAAACAAAATCAGAGATTTGGGCTGACTTACAGTAGAGCCTGAGAGCATCAGACCTTGTCACCCTTATTTTAATATTCTGGACCCAAAACACAAACACATTCCTCTGCCCCTCAGGCAATGTTTTGAGTAGGATGTTTTTTTAAAAAGAAAAGAAAATTAAAAATGAGCATGCAAATGTGCCACATTGACTGGAAGGATGATGAATCTAAATGAAATATTAATAAGCAAAGGTCTGTACGTGTTTAAAGAAAAATGTAAGGTTAAATAAGCCTGAAGTCTACTAGGTTCTCATGTTTATTTATTAATAGTCCTCAATCTTGAAGAAAAATCTTGAAGTCTTAACACGAAGACTAAAATAAAGATTGATATATCTGCACCTTTGCATCTGAGATATTTTCTGTTATGAAAATCGTTCTTGTTAAATGTTGTTTTTTCCCCATTGGAATTAATTAAACCTCCTGCGGAGCTGGTCTCGGAGCATTTGCTTGATGATTTGAAGATTCTGTGTGGCACTTTCCTAAGCCAGACAACTAGCCACTCATTCCACTCCACTGTAGTTTCTTCAGTCAGTGCTTTCTGCCATGCCGCATCCATCAAGCTTAGCGTCAATAGTGCTGATGGTCGACTCCATGGATCGAGGTCCATGGATGAGGGACGTGTCGCACAGTGCCGGAGTGGTTATCAACTACCTGTGAGAAGTTTCACTCAGGGAGCAGAAGCTCTGATTGAGATATTTAAAATACAATATATATTACAATTGCCTTGTATTGCTTATTATTTAAAATTTAAGATTGGCATTATTTTAACGGCAACATGTATCAAATATATAACTACAGTAAAAAAAAAAAAAAGTTGTTGTTCATTGGGCTCACAGCAGTTAATTTACTACCAAATACTATATTATTGTGATTGTTATTTATAAAACTGGGCAGCCAGGCAGCCTCATTTCTGCTCTTTTACATGCTGCACAGTGGGATACAGCAGCAGTCATGACCTGCCACCTTGCCTGTAAAGTGGTCTTCTTATCAGATGGGAATTTATGTCAGCATGTGCAGTGCAATAGCTACATTTGCAGATAAAACCATCTATCTCTCTCTGTCTGATGGCTGAGGACAGAGAGTTTAGGCCATGTGGCTGTTATAGTAAAGAGATAAGTGATGAAGGGATGACCCTACGACGTCACGGAGATTGGCACAGACAGAGTTTTATGGCCCGGAAAAAGGTCACTGAAGCCATAAACAAAATCAGGTGCCGACTGAGAGGGCGAGGTTGTTGATTAAAACTCCAGAATTTTGCTCCTAACTCCGTGGAGAACTTATAAATGAGACACAGACTCATCGACCAACCGCACCATCAGTATAACTCAGGGACAAAGGGTAGTTCAATAAGGTGATAAAGCAGATAAACAGCTGACATTTGAGGCAACAAGTGGCAAAAATAGAGCAAGAAAAAAACAAAACAGACAGGAACGATGGCGCCATTTCATACCGTCTGAAATACGGTCGGTTGCACATCTTGCGAAACAGGGTAGATTACTGTCATCAAAGATCTTTCAAAGTGCAGACTGCTGAGCTTCACTGGGTTGGCAGCATTGCCTTCTGACAGATTTAGATAAGAAACTGATTGCTTTACAGTATTTTGATGTCTGTTCTTCTTTGACTGTTGTCATTCTGAAGACATGGAGGAAACCAGTCGGGATCACATCTATAACAAACATCTTCACTTTAGATATGAGTGAGTAGCTAATGGGAATGGAACAAGAGAGCTCATGTTCCCCATCCAGAGGTGTAGGGCAGGATTTAATTCAGCAAACTGAGAGGTGAGAAACAGCAGAGGAAATACTTTTTTCTAACGGCCTCCATGAATATCATTTTGTTTACAGACTACAGTGCTGTACTGTAATGTGTGTATAAGAAAAGACATTACGGTGGCAATAAAAGTCAAGGTCTTACTACAATTCTATATATTGTGTCCAGTATGAGTATTAGTCTAGTTAAGTGTCTTTATCAGATGAAGACATGCTTTTCCCTGAGGTGACCATAATGATGATAGATGGATGGAGACCATCTATAGATCATGCAAGTGTCTCTAATATTTCAGTGCAGTGAAGTCCAAATGGAAGGAGCCACATGTTTGGTTATGAAAATGATAAATTATTAAGCTGTTTGCCAGACACTGGCAACAGAATTTGCACAGACTTTGCATACTGCTGATGCTGCAAAGAGATGCACAATGGTATTTCATTCCATTTGTGATTGAGTGCAATTGTCAGGCTATGAGCTGTAGTGTCATAAAATACATGTTTATTGAGCAAGACAGCCAGACTCAGACAGGCGTAGTTTGTAGGATCAGCTCTGGGCAGCATCGGCAGAAGGCCACATGACTCAATCAAAAGACAGCAATTTTCAACAAATCTGGATTGACTAAATATACACAGATGAACCCACATGGATTTTTTTTTTTATCTCATTTGTAACCATCATAAACATCATAACTTGTAAACCTTGCAGCAATTTAATGGCAAATCAGTATGAGTCAGTGGACTCTGTGTCTGAACTTGTCATGTTGAGAATATATCTTACACAGCCTTTACCACACATCAGTCATTCTGTCACCTTTTTTTTTTTTAGCTTTGAATAGCCAAAAAAACAATAGAATCCTGATATTATTTTCCTTTTCTGTACACCGGCGTAACCATGATCTCTGAGAAAAGATTTAAAGCAACAGAAGTAGATGGCTTTCATTTGCAATCTGTAGTTTTATTTTCTCAAAAAGGCCCTTTGATCTTGCTGCTTATCATCCACTTATGTGCGAAGGAGTACTGTTATCAGGCCTGAAATGTATTGTAATTGATTAAAACTATTGAGAGGAACAAAAGGACAAAGAGACAGACAGCCAGCGAGCGATGTTTGGAGGAGATGATGGCAGGAGAAACCCTGGCGATCCAGCAGAATTTTAATTACTGCAGGCAGCAGCACTTCTCGCAGACTAATCTCCTCCACAGTAGGATTTATAGGCATTACTGATGCTGACAAAGTGATTGCTCAGGGAGAGATAAAACATTATAAAATAAAGCATGAAAATGGATATGAATAACACTTCCTCCGCAACACAAGGTTGTTTTAATGTTTGTTTCACTAAACTGAATTGCTTATTAACAGACTGCTATGGACTATTACATTTTGAAATGTGTGTTTGTGCGTGTGAGTGTGTGGTTGTAAAGGCTTAATGAAAAAATTTTATTACATTTGAAAAAACTAATTGTATTACGCTCATCTCTAATTATCAAGCAGTTTTGTTCCAAACAAACCTGAATAGAAGTCTTTCACTGGAATTGAAGCATCACAAGTGTGACTTTCCTCAGCAGCAAAGGTTAATGCTATTTTAAAGTGGGAAGTAGTAATGATGAATTCTACACTAGCTGTGATTTCTAACGCTTGCAGTTAGGACACCCCCCTCACCCCTCCTTTTCCCTTCCTCTTTCCCCTTCCTGACATTTCTATTATTGAGAAACAGCAACTCAAGGATAGCATACTACTGCTGCCACACTATATCCGCTCCAACTTAATCCTCTTGGCATTTCACTAGCCTGCTCTCCTTCCTCACACACACACCAAACTATTTAATATTTAATCCACTTTAGATGGGATTACCACGCTAAGGGTTAGTTGAAAATTTTGGCAGTGGACGGCCTTATCAATGGTTATGATGCATGGCAATTTTTCTCTTATTTCCCTTTGGCTATGAAATGGAACGTCAGTTGATTGTGCTTGTTGAGTGTGAACAGGGATTGATGAGAGGTCTGAGTCTGCAGAGAGAGTTCCTAATGAACAAATAAATCAAACATCTCTCCGAGATTGAGCCGGTGTCTCACCGCCTGGATCGCAAAGTCACACCACATCAGACTTGCTAAAGAAGATGATCAAGGGCACTAATTGAATTGCAGTATACACACGTACGGTGCAGTATGCCCCACCCCCGAACAACCGGAGCTATCACCTCAGTGGGTATTGCCTTTAATTTCACAGCCTGAAGTCAATTTCACAGCCTGCAATCTCCATATGTTTATCTACAGAAATGTAATTTTTGTTATTAGTGACAGTCCTTCGGCCACATGCTCAAGTGCTCGCACACGAGCCATGAACAAGACACACATTCCTGGCCTCAGACATACGCTAAATGAACACACATACACCCACAGGGTTTAAGTGTGAGAGCAAACATCTTGTAAAATAAATTCATTGCAAACTATAGTATTCCTGAATGCATTCAGTCAGCTGATGAAGGAAATTGCTGGCTGATATTAAATAGAACAGTCTGAGTTATTTAAAAAAGAGGGCACTGATGACTTTGGATTGACATTCAGTTTCAAAAAGGTCCTATGAGCAGCAATGATATTGTGACTTTGTGTTGAACAATTAGGTGGGTTGGTATAACATACTGCAGAATTGATACAGCTGAGCACAGTATTTTCCTTTAAAGGATTGCTGATGGGCTGAAGCAGAACTCTCAAGGTATGATTAATGCTTTAAGTAAAGCGTTCCATATATCTACATAGTTGAGATGTTCCCTTTAATTTCCGACACCACGACTAGCTGTTTGTCTACAGTGAGTCTTGCTGCCAATCTCGCAGATGGGGAGGATGGAGATCATTACTGGAAAAATCAAAATGTATTCTTGTGTGATCAAAATAAAAGCAAGGGCCCCTCTGGAGGCTCGTCTGCCTAAGAATAGAAACGAAAACATCAACTCACAAATCATGTGAACTAAAGTGATAGAAATCCAATAGAACTGGTTTCAAAGCACACCACAGTTAACCGTCCTGCTGTATGTACCACTGTGGTACCTGCAGAAAACCGCAAACCAGTAGTACAGATAAAGGCAAAGTAATGTTTTGCACATACAAATCCCTGCGTTATTTTCTCTAAAATATATTTAGTTTATATCATGTGTCACACCAGGTTTTTCATTGTACCATTTTGCATCTGTCTAAGCGACTTTCTCAAAATGAAGTGGATTATTTAAAGGCACTGATTCACTGCTTGATTCATAGCACTAGTGACTAGATTTGGAATCAGTCCTAACCTTATATGATTTATTTTGACACAAGTCCAGATTACTGCTCCTACCGAAAATGATACAGGTATAATCATGTTTAAGCAGGGGCTGCTGGCACAAGAGGTTTATGTTTACTTGCGGCCTCACACTCCATCACAATCCTGAAGTTATCAAGTAGGAAACTGAAGAAATTGTGCAAAGTAAGCTGATGCTATTCACCTACATCCTTTAAGATTTTATTCAAGGTACTTGACTCATTCCGCCTATTCTTACATCTTACAATGTAGGTTTCCTTGGTGGAAGCTCACCTGTGGTAGCAGTAATGTGCAACATGGACAGACTGATCTTGGGCACAGAAAAACGATTATGTATTATGCCCGTCTGGCTATGCCTTCAGCATACGGTACTCTTGAGGTTGTTCACTGCTTACACTTGTTGTGTGTGGTTCAGAAAACATCACATGTCTCATGTGGAATTGGGAGCCTGTAGGAGAGGGATTTAGATGTGTCGCCAACCAGCCTATGCGATTATTGAGAAACTGCGTGAGAGCTCAGCGCGCCAGCATGAAGAATGAGATTTGTAATGTAGAGATGTGGACTCAACATGACAACACAAAATGTGGGAATGCCCACTGGACTGGTGACAAGCTTACATATGATAAGCTGCAACTATCGTGTCTTGAGCCGCCAAGTTGATGTGTAACACAGCCTCATCTGGCCAGGGCAGTGGGCTATGACATTTCACCCCCCTGCCAAGAGGATCCTTCTTCTATCTTCCCTCTCCAAAGCCCCCGTGGCCTGTGAGAGCACCGTCAGCATGCAGCAGTCAGCTGAGGCTGATTGAATTAACTGACACAAAATGGATTCTACTTACTCAACCTGCTGGACAGATGAATGCATCACTGACAGACTTTGAATCCAGGCAATGCAAGAGTGTGTCTCATACAGGCTTCTACTAGGATATAGGGATGCAGTGGCTCAGACAGCCATTAGAATAAACACTTTCTCAGGGCTTCATCAAATACAACTGGGACGACTGTAAAAGATAACAACCCTCAACCCTGGCATAGAGCTCTCCGAGGCTCTGCGAAAGGTTTCTTGTTTATGCACTGCATCAAAGGCAGGTTTGGTTGTTTGACGTAAATGTATTTGTTTCCTAGCAATGGGGCAGTAGTAGCCTAAGGATGAAGAGGCAGGCTTGTGACTAGAGGTTGCTTGGAAAGTCTGGGTTGAGGAAATTAATTGGAAGCACTTTCCTGTGGTTGCAGCAGGCAAGCCCTCAAGCATGAGTGAACGCAATTGCATATAATTCTCCTCTCCCTAAAACTATTGCCCCAAGGATGTAAATGAATGTGAGCTATGGGTCAACATACATGGTAAAGTAAAATGTAAACTTCCTGTGAAATCCAACAATAACCTCAACCATTAGATCCATAACTATGATGCTGGGGTGCATTGAGCAGAGTTACACCATGATCAAAATACTCAAGAGCACTAATGGATGTTTAGATCAGTGTTGTTGCTCCATTTGTTGCACTCAAGGCCACGGGGAAACAAACATACAGTTTCAGGGCAGCTTAAAGCAGGAATACCTAAACTTTTACAGTTTCCTGGTTGTACTGTGGCAGATAAAATTCCTATTTGATAAAAGAAAAAGGGACCTCTGCATAAGAGGTTTCTTTTGTGAGATTATGTATATTAGAATAAACAAATTTTTAAAAAATCTACTCATTATAGGAACAGTGTAATTAATCTTCCATTGAACCCTTCAAAGGACCCTATGGCGCTCCCTGTTTGAGAATCACTGACCTTGAAGGCTCAGCTGTATGTTACTGAACACACTAATCACTTTCTCTTCTCTGAATTCAGTTTAGCTGTGTCCACAATGAGATATTTAGAGAAGAAACCCACATTTGGAACAACCCTGAAGGATGGGCGTGGGATCAGCTTCAGGGATTGACTCATTGATTCCCTTCAGCCCCTGAGGCTGCCTTTGAGAGCCACTAGGCAGGTTTCAAGGGCTCTCATTACCGACACGTACATGTAAAGCTGTTCACTGCTGCCTGAAGCTGTCTGCAGAAGAACCCTAAATTGAGCGCTGCAGTGAGGATGATGGATAGCCTTGTCAGGGATACAGATGGCTCCTGCAGGGGGTTCGGCTCCCCTTTGGGACGAGTCAGCTGGGCTGAGGACCACATGTTGACAGCCAGAACCCCTTTGCAGTGTAACATACTGTAAGGCACCACAGAACCATCTATAACTGCTTGGAGACCATGTTGCACTAGTGCCACACGATCAATAAAGCAGCAGAGTGTAACAGTAACAGCATCAACATGCATGTTATCCATTCTTGACTGTGCACAGTCATGTGTGATGTGAGACTCCCCTCTGGAAACTAGTATCCCAACAAAACTGTCCCTACTGTGCCATAATTATAAAATAGATTTTAGTAAAAGAAACTGTTTAAAGCATTTTAGCAACAGGAAATAAAAAAGAAACAATTAAAAAGAGATTTGTAAATGCCATTTGACTTTCACAAACAAATAACAAATAATGTAAAAAAAAATCATAAACCATTAAAAGTAATAGTTTAAAGGCACACATGCTGTATATGTGCTTACAAAGAATTTCAATGGCTTTTTCTAAACAGAACCATACTTTTGGAGGATTATTGTTGGATGCTTCAGGTCAAGCTATTGCAACAGCAAAGGAAGAAAAAGCAGTTAGTGCGCTCTAAATCAACTCTAAAAATGATTTGGTCCTGGAAGACAAACTACATCTTCCTGCCTCCTACGAAGAAATGATGTACTATGCCCAAGCCTTGCAGTACTATAGAATGTGCTGCCACATCCTCACAGTGTATGGCAGCTACATAAATAAAACTGAGCAAGTGCAGGTTATAGCGGTGCTATAGAATAGGACGATCTGCGCTGTATGTCACTTTGACAGAGAGAGCAGGAGGGTAGTGGGTGATGGAGTGCACTTGTGTGAGTGAGGGCTCCAGGGTCACATGTCTTTGTGTCTTGCCCTTTTGAATAGGCCTTGCCCTCCTGGTCCTGCTGGCCCTGGCTCTCCTGTTGGTACAGGTATAGCTAATCAGAGACTGTGGCATTGGGTCCATGCAGTCAGCACTGAATAAAACATGGAGCGAAGAATTTAATCAAGAGAGGGCATCTGCGGCTGTCTCAGGCTGCTGGTACCAACACTCCAGCTATTCACCACATGTGTCCTCATACTAATGACAGGCCTAAAAGGAGGCATAGGGCAACCTCTTTTCATAATCAAAGTGTTTTTATTCATGACATGTCTATTAATTAGTTTGGAATAGTCGGCACCATGTGCTCAGGAGAATTTAAATTGGCTGAAGAGGATTTGCCCTTTCTCTGTTGAGCCAATGATTTCTTGGCAAGTCTTTATAACCAGGGAGGGACAAAGAGGGGGAGAGGAAGAGACAAGGAGATAGAAAGGGTGTGTGTGTGTGTGTGTGTGTGTGTGTGCCTTTCTGTCTTTCTCCCTCTCTCCTCCTCTCTCCCTGTGAGTGACTCATAGAGGCTATAAATCACTGGGGGCAACAAAATTGAAACTGTCAGTGGTGTTTGTCCTGTTACAATATATCTAAGCTAGGTGTGTATATTAGTGAGACACAAACACATTTGAATTCAAAGAAAAGAATAAGCCTGCTCAAGTAATACCTGTTTTTGTTTGACTTGCCAAAAAATCTTTAAAAAACGGCAATGCCCCTTAGAAATCAAATGCATTAAAAACAAAAAAAAAAGCAAAGATAACTTTTAGAAAATAATATCTTTGACGATTCGGGTTACATTTTGCCAATGAGAAACAGAGTGAAGGCCTCTCATTGGCTATCAATGATTGTGATGGAATATTCTTAAATACTTCAAGTGGATTAAGGAGAAAAAGAACTGTAATTTTCTCCAATAAAGGTATATTTACATGAATAAATAAATAGAATTATTAATATAATTGATAACGTCAGTCCATGACAAACCTTATTTTAAGGACTGTGTGGTATTCTTTGAAACTCCCTTCGTGTATTCTGTCATTAAGGCTGTACTTCAACTTCTTTTTAACTTTTGTGACAATACAACCTCACACAATAGCATTTGTTATCTGCTTCCATTCAAATTGTGAATCAATAACACTCCACAATTCTAAACCACAATAATGGAACCTCATAAGCAACCTGTCTCTGGTACAGTTAACAAGCAGGCGTGCAGTATTGACACTTGTCAAGACATAATCAGCAGTGATGTTTTAGTCATGGTGAAGGATGGAACAGGAAGCAAATTGTTTGCTAATTCTCATTTCACACTCCCAATGTGAAATCAGCCAGGCACACAGAGCACCGGTTCCTCTACATGCACAATGGTCTGGCTCACTGCGTAATACCAAATTATCTTTCCTCTGGCTTAATTATTCATTAGGCAAACATAATTAATTTAAGAAGCTTCTCTCACAGGAAGTGTTTCAAATAAAGGCCAGAAGGACAGCTTTCTGCTTAATCATTAACTGAACACAGAACAC
Source organism: Macquaria ambigua (assembly GCA_008360985.2). NCBI lineage: Eukaryota > Metazoa > Chordata > Actinopteri > Centrarchiformes > Percichthyidae > Macquaria > Macquaria ambigua. The sequence goes on along the minus strand of VMKM01001690.1, from coordinate 14,038 downwards.
AGCCAAGAACCTGCAAGGGTCTGAATGCTTTATTGAATATAATTTCAGTGAGTGCCAACAGTTTTTTACAGCGCTGAAAAGTTGAGGCCTTGTGCAAAAATGCACTGCAACGTTTTTATTGGTTCAGCTGATACATCTAGAAAAGCCTTAAAATGTAAGCTTTTAAACTCTATTTTAATGGCAGCGTGTGTAATTTAACTTCCACAATAACACGAGCGAGGAGCAAAACCGCAAACTCTGCTTACTTTTGATAACGCTACATTTCCCAGTTCTCACTCCCACACATCATTTAGAAGGCCCTGTTTTGTCTCACGGTATCTGACGGGGGCCATGATGCCTGTGTGACCGAGGGGATGCGAGACCCAGACAGATGGATTTTCTTCTCCGGCTCTTCTTAGCCAATCCATCTCCCATCCTACACATTTACCAGAAAACCACCCTAATTACACAGACCGAGTACACAGGCACACATGCGCAAACTTTGCCCTCTCTTCCTCCTCCTTTATCTTCCTTTCCTTCGCTCAATGTTCCCGACTCTAACGGAAGCATCTCAGAGGGAAGGCACAGGCTTTGATCTATGTTCTCCGTGATTCTGAGCTTTCAGATCAAGGGGCGGTTTGTCTTCAAGCTCACCAAATCCTCAGACGGCCCGAGACAAAGAGCAAACATACTGAAGTGTCTTTCCAGATCCATTTGCGTAATGGCAGAGCTGTATGTTAGAGTGAGTGAGAGTGTGTGTGTGTGTGTGTGTGTGTGTGTGTTCGTGCATTGACCCTTTTCTGTTGCACCCCCTTGTGCCACTCCATTACAACAATCATTACAGACTTCTTTTTATGTGGAAAATGATTATTATTATTATTACTCCACTCTGTTATTCAGCCTTGATGAGATGTCTAAATTGAAGGACTGAGGCTTTCCTACCATTTTTGCTATTGTTGGTATTCACCTTATTTCAAGTAAAGTTTCTTTCTGGGATTACTCTCTGCAAGCGAACAATCCTCACTCATATTACCATGGAAACAACAAGATTTTTTTTTTCCCGCTGAGGATCTATTAAAACACTTCTATTCTGAGGATCTATTCATGAGTCAATGAAAAGGGTGAATATGACACCTCTGTTTTTAAGGGCTCTAAACTATGCACTAACCAAGGAGAGAGGCTGTTTTGGTCGCAATATATTCTTGAAATTCAAGAAAAGGGGGGGAAAAAAAACGCATGCAAGTGTCCAAAAAGATGGGGGGTTGTTTTCTGGAGTTTATCATTTACAGTTTTACAGTGAGAGACTCTAAAGTTTTGGTACTATGTCCACTATAGTTTTAATTATTTGGCATCTCTAAGTTCAACAGGTACCCAGATTGTTTGAAGCAGACAAAACCACCTAAAGACCTAATTTGTCCTATGCTCAGAAAAGGCTATGGAGCATTCTGAGATGCTTCCCCTGTGTCACTATGCAAATTACAAATTTGTATTATTATTATTATTTGAAGAGATATGAGCTGAAAATGTTAATCACACAGGCTAGATTATTATGCATGTTCAGCCTCTTAAGAAAGCCTTCTGAAGTTTGTCTCTGCTATGTCTCGTGTTTGTCCCACACAAATAAAAAATTATAGGAAAACAAGAATAAAAAAGTAGTTTTTTATTGTATGTTATAGTACATTGGACAAGTGTTTCTCTGTGGATTTTGTTCACTCGATGTTTGAAGGTAAAATACCAAACGTCAAGGACGCTCGGACCAATCAGTTATGGAATTACAGCTATTTTAGATAATGAACCATCATTCAATTTGATAAATGAACTTATGTTTGAGTAAGACTGAACTTGCAACAAAATACAAAATTAGTCTGTTCATATCTTTCGCCATGCAAGAAATACAATAAAGGGGCATATTACTCTGGGATAAAGTCAATAAAAGAAAAACTTGAACAAATCTGTGGCTAATATTTTTCTTGTAATAAGGTCATGAAAACACATAACTGTTGATACTTCAGTTCCAAATAAAAATGCAACAGTAATTTAACAATGTTTATTACCAAGATAATATAGTATATTGCATTTTGCTAGTTGCCATGTTCATTGTTACAGTTTTTTCCAGCAACACATACATTGAAACACTCATTCTGAGTTGTTTCAGAAACTGTGACCATCTAATCCCTGTAGATCCATTGTAAAGGCAAATGAGTGGAAAAAACAACATTAAACCTTTAGAATCAGTTTGAACTGTTTTGTTTTTTTTTGCCTCGTGCTGTGAAATGAAATGTGAGCTTGCATATCCCATTGGATTATATGGTGACAAATCTAGCTGGCATGAAACCTTTCTCTTATCTCTACTTTCATTTACAGTTGAGTGCAGTCCATAGCATAACTTTTTCAGAGTTTAAAAGGTTAAAAATAGGGGGGGGGGGGTGCGCAGAGCACCCAAGCGATACTGAGACAGAGAGCGCACAGACAGACAATAAAAGGAAAGGCTGCAGAATAAAATGACTCCAAAATCACAGCAGACGTTTAATCCAATTTCCTTGGCAGTTGGAGCTGTATAAAAATCACATAGTGGTTTGGCCCCTATAAAAGATGGCTATATGCCATCCAAATAGGCAATCCCAAAACACCAAAAGCAGAATTGATCAACAATCTAACAAGAGAAAGACAGATTCAAAGAGAATCTATTGCACAAATTAGAAAGTAGAAATCAACATGCCCGAGTAAAAACAGGGTCGACTGTGAGGAATGAAGCAATCTTCTTCAGTTTTTAATTGAACTGTTATTTAACTGTTTTTCACTTGGCTGAGATTTAGCTTAAATACCTTGTGAAAGATCATTCAAGTTATCATTATCAGACTATTTTTTACAGATTTTTTATGTTTGTGTAGTATTTTGGAATTAAATCCCTCTATATCTTGTCTAAAATTATAATTCTGCCTGAGACAAAAAGAAATGATGATAGAAAATACCACAGACATGGACCTAAAAAATAAAAATAATCTGATTAAGCTCCCTGGAAGTCAAACCATGCTTTATCTAGTTTTCGTATTCTCTCCATGCTACTAAAACATTAAACACACTATAGGCTGACTTACACTACTTAAACTATGTTACTTGGAGCTTCCTCCCCCCTCCTGTCTCTGCATTACCTTTCATCACTACCTCAAATGTGCATCCACACGCAGAGCCGGGGCTTCTGGAGCGGGGCCAGGGAGAGTCCCTACAGCCTCTCAGCAGAAACAGCTTTGTCAAACTCAGTTAGCCGCCTCCGAGGGGAAACACCTCTTTCCACAGTAATACTCCAACTATTCACATCATGCCCCTGCCTCAGCCACCCCATCAATCCACACAGCAACAAAGGTAAACAGCCTCGCACCTTCCAAACAGAGGCCCGTGCTGCTTTGTTGACACAGTGTATGTGCAAACCGCCTGCACAGAGGGTGAGCGACTCACAGGACAGACTGAGCTTCATTTACAGAAGGTAATTGCACTGGAGCCAAGTGGCGCACTTTTGTGATGAGATTTTTCACAGCTTTGCTAAAACCTTGTCTAGATTTGTTTACTCACCGGATGGAACTACTTTGTGTTTAGCTGAACTTATTGTATGTCTCTGTCAAATATGTCACCTTCAAGCAGGAACGGTCACAGATATTGACAGGCTATTTGCCGACCGTCCTCCTTACTGTGCACACCTAGGCATGAAATAACGTGACACTTGTGTGGGCAGGATCACTTAAGATGCTCCGAATGAAAACACTATGAATATTAACATTTTCAGGCTTAGGGTTTGGAGCCCTGTTGGGTCCTGTATGCTCTCATGGTTTTGTTAAGGCACTCTGGATAAAAAGCATGAACCAAATGGTGTATCTAATGTTTTCCCTAATATAAATAGAAGGGGAGAAGATTCCCCACTACTTTTCTTTCATTTCTCACCCTGTCTCTGTAATTCTACTCCTACTTATGCACCCTCCTTGTCAAATTGTTTATAACCTGCTACCTTAGTCGAGCCGAGGCACAGAACTTGACGTGAATACACAGGATATACCCTCACAGCTGTGATCTCATTGAAGATGTTCTACTCCTCTCAATGTGATATCTCCAACTTTTATGCTATACTATGTACATGTTCCTCCGTCTTACTCTGAATTCAGAGGGGGGGAATGAGAAACCCATTTTTGAAAACAACCGATGTCACCCCATGTGCAGAGATAATAAGAGACAGACACTGTGTACCGGGGAATCTAACCCAGTCATTATTTCAACAGCTGTCCTCTCGCGTTGCAAATTCAGTTTTACTCATTTTGTCCTGATGAAAAACACAGGATGTAGCAGAACATTTCATGCACAATACAGCAATAGAAATGGAGAAAAACTCAAGAAGCGGGAGAGTGGTTGGTAGCAGCATGGACAAAATGCCCCCAGATGATCTTTCACAGAATATTTTCTCTCCTTTTCCCAAGGCTGCTTGCTGATAAACATCTGGGCTTTTTGTTCCTGCAGAACAGGCCCCACTGAAAGGAACCAGAGATGTGTTTATGATGCTACTCATGTTGATAGTGAAAAAAAAAAAAACACAAGAAGCCAGCTTAGAGCTCACCTACTAAAAAGGATAAATCGGAGGCCGTTTCCCTTTGGTTCTACTCAGACTGCCTCTTAAAAACAGTAATGATTACAAATATACACACCATTAAGGGCAGACACGTAGAGTTTATCAGGGGAAGGGAATTGTGCTATTGTTATTATGCCATTTTACTAATATTTACTGCTGATGTCACTTTACTCGCTATTTGCCGTTCACTTCAATTTGTACAGCACTTTGGTCAACTCTGGTTGTTTTTAAATGTGCTATATAAATAAATTTGATTTGACTTGACTAAGTGATGTCTATTATTCTAAATATAAAGAGAGAGAGAAAATCATCACTTCTTTGAAACTTGTGCATTACAGCTAGTAGGATGTGGATTTCCCTTTTCTCTCACAGGAAGTGTTTCCCTTTGTAGATTCTGCCCTTGAGTATGTATGCTGGGATGGATTGAGATATGCTCTTGTTATAGAAATGGCCATTATGTGCTTGCCCTGCTGCAACATGTCTGAGTGTCCACTCCAGTAGAGCCAAAGTTAGGTTCATTTATTATTGTCTTAAGAGAAATGGATACATACCATAATTGGGTTACATGATTAAAGATGGTTTCAGATGAAGCATTAACCATCATCAGTTTACCTCCCTTATATAAATCAATGATGTGATTAGCCATTATCCATTAATTTTCACACAAATATCACCATTAAGTTTGTTGGTGCATGTTTAAATTTATTAGCAGCGAAGAGAATAATTGATGCTTACGGTTCAGTTAGCAGACATTTCCTCCAGAGGTTAAACTGATGTCATGGTGACGTCTTTGCCTATTCCCTCTCCTTCTTCCTCTGAGAGAGATATAATGTGTTGCTTAGGGAGCTTTAGAGGTGCAATTAGGTGGATTTTCTTAACCCTGGTTCCAGTCTTTATGCTAACATTCTCCAGGCTGTAGCTTCATATTTAGCGTGCAGACATAAGAGGGGTATCAATCTTCTCATCTAATTCTCAGCAAGAAAGTGAATGCGCAAATTTCCAAAAATGTCAAACCATTCCTTTAAGGTTAGCCTGAATGCACAATACCAGGACACTGAATATGATGCAACTAAAATGGAATTCAGCCATCACTAATTTTATTATTTTATTTACACGTGTGCTTTTCCTTCTGTGACATGCCAACATGCTGTCTGTGAAAAAAGGCCTACCTGTCCACCAGGTGTCGTTAGTGTGTTCCTTCATACTGCACACCTGTGGATCATTCCCTCATCAGCTTTTGTGACTTGCTGCCTGCTCCACCAGCTGCACCTCATTACAACCCGTTTTTGTCAGATCACCTTAGTTTTCCCAGTTCCCTTGTCTGTTTCTGTCTACCTGTCTGCCTACCTGTTGTGTCCTGTTGTTACCTTTTTTCTACCTGTGAATTTGTTTTTGTTTGTTTTTTTCCTTCTTGCACAGAAAAAATTCTGTCACAACAGCTTGGTGTTGGCAAAATTGGGTTTAAAAGTGTGACAACTGTTTTTTAACTTTTGTGGAGTTTTCTTTTTGTTTGTTTGTTTGTTTTTTTTTATCTTTAGTTGTTTTGTTTTGTTTTGTTTTGTTCTTGGTCATAAATGTGGATGATGCAAGATGTAGTTGTGATTCCACAAAGCAGCCGAGTGATTTCTCCCTCTAGGCCTGATCCCACACACACCTAAATCATTTATACTGAATCATGTATGAAGAGGAATGTGACAACACAATATAAAGTTGGTTCAATATGTTGACATGTGCATCCAGAACTTCCACACGGCGAACACCTAACTGCAGATTCATAGTCACAAGCGGTATTCAGGTTGTTGTTTTCATCTCTTCTTCAAATAAACCACTCAACTCTACAACAGCAGCCAAAAGGTTGGTTAGCATTCTATGATGCAAGGATTACATCCCTGAGGAGCTGAGAAATCTATGAGCAGGGAAAAACATAATAACATAACATAATAATCTGATTATGGCAATAATATTGCAGGTGTGGTGAAACACCATAGTTAGATTAAGGTGTTTACATGGCTAAAATACACTTCACATATATTGCTGCAATCATGTTAACTTTATTATTTATTAAGAGCATAATCACATTAGTGTATGGAGTTTACATGGGCTTGATGTTATTTGGATTACAGTAAATTTACCCTAAATTTACCATTGATGGCTGACTGTTCCCATATTTCCACCAAAGGAATGATCTTAACACTTTAACATTGTATCCTCAAGAGAATCACAGCGATTGGCATAATTTTGGGAATGATATAAATCATTAGGCCTATTCCCACCCATTCACCCCCTGATTACTTCAGTTTACCATGCACATACTGTGTAAAAAGCCTTGTCCAGTCCAGTCAGGCAAGGATCATCCCCTACCGTCAGAATTCCTTTTCTCTGTTTGCCTCCGTAATTCAGATTTAATCCTTTGAAGCACACACAGCCAGGCTTCATGGACTGAATACATGCTCCTCCCCCAAGCTGCTGAGCAACGTTTAAGAACTGATTTCTGGGTTAAATGAGAAGTCAAATTAGGATTTCTTTTTCAAATGTGTCTATTTGTTTTGGATTCAGAGGCAGTGATAAAACATTTTAATCAATTACATGAAGAAAGAAGGGGGTTGAGAATTGAGCCGCAGTAATCATTTGCTGAAGGACTGATTACAGATATCAGTGTAATGTACAAGTGTAATGCGTGAGTAATAATCTATTTAGATCATTTAAATATATAATGCCTTATGAATGTGTGGGTCTTCAGCAAATCAGCCAAAAATAACCAGAAGGCAACCGGGAGGTGTGACTTAACAATAGACAATAAATGCACACACACACACACGCCTCTAAATACACACCGCAGACATCTTTTTTCAGGCAGTCATATTGGCCTTACATTTTAACCAAAACAACAGATAAAAATCACAACCATAAGCAGTTAAATAAAGGAGATTCACATCTTAATGTCTGCCAGACCTTTTCAATAAAGTGAATCTCCCATAATAACAATGGTCTAAGAATGGTAAGTAACTAGACAAATTCCAATTTGTTCAACGACACAATGATAATGCTAACATGCTGACGTTTAGCCGGTATAATGTTTACCATGTTCACCATCTTCATTTAGCGTGTTAGCATGCTAACACTGGCAAAGTATCGCTGAGGCTGATGGGATTATCAATTTTCCAGGTATTTGCTCATGAACACAAGTACTGGAGAAATTGGTAATGGTGATGGTGGTTTAATGGTAATCCATCTTATAGTTGTCAATACATTCACTCTAAACCACAGATCTGTACCTCATGGTGGCGCTGGAGGAAAGGTCAGGGGATAACCACAGTGAACCTGAGTCATTAGGATTCATCCTCTGGGAACTGTGAATATCTGTACCTAATTTAATACTGATCCATCCGATAGTTGTCAAGACATTTCACTAAAAAACAAAAATGTCAACCTCATGGTGATGCTAGGAGAAAAAATCAGGGAATCGCAAAAATCAGCAGGTTTCATCCTCTGGAGACCATGAATGTTTCATTTCAATTCTATGGCAATCCATCTCACCATTGTTGAGATCTTTCTCTTTATTTTTCAAGCTAGAATGTAAAAAGAGAAGGAACGCAAACAGAAATTAAGCAATGAGTTACATTATGTCCCTGTTAGAGGTATTGTTTGGCTTTCAAAGCTTTTCCTCCATCAATAGGAAGCTACTAAACAGCATGTCACCATATATTTCACACACCATCTTAAAGAAAATGTCAGAAATGCACGGACCAGCTTTTACCACTAAAAGCTATAGTCCAGCAATCAATGATGTGGTCTAACAGAGCTCCAGCTGTTCCCAGCTAAGTAATCCATTCTTAAGGGCGAGAATTCTTTTTAAAGGCTGCTCACTGCTTTGACAGATGAGAACGGCCACAATGAGCTGGCTCTCCATCACCAGGAGAGAAGCCGAGGCAGAGGACTGACTTATAACTGACAGACAATTGCCCGACCACCCGGCAGTTGCCTGGACTGTCAATGTTCGATTTTTGAAGATGGCGGTCGATGTTAGAACCTCTAAATTATACACAAGGTCCTCTGGGACATCACTTCGATACATCTCACTACAGAGGATGAGGCTCACGGTCACATTGTGGCTCTCTGCTCTGTGTCTGTATTGTCTGGACTGAAGACATCAGCTGTACAAAATGCTTGGAAATTGATGTATGCCTGTGATACTTGATTGTGATTCAAACGCAGTTCAGTGGGATGTCATTTCCACCACAAGAATTCAATGTTTTTGGTATCCTCTTGTCATAGGCAGCACTTGCACCTACAATCATACATCTCTGGAAATAAAATCAAGACAGACGTGAAAGCACAGCAGAGTGAAAAGGAGACAAGCTGCAGCTACTACTAAATGCAATGACTTTCCCCAGTGTCCTGCACACTTTCTTTGCTTGTGTTTTGTCTTTGTCTGACTATTTTCAATTACTCGTGGAGCTACTATCCCCTTCCTTGATCTATCCACAACATTGTTATCTTTCTCTGCTACTTATAATATGTTTACTCATCCTGATGAATTCAATTACATCTTTTCAGAGGAAATTACTGTGGGGTGGTTCAGCCTGCCAGAGGTCAGCGCTAACTGTGAATACTAAAACTACTCCCCCAAACACATTACACAGCCTATTACCTGCTGCTTTTCCACACAGCACTCTCCGACCCTACATAAGCCTTTCCACTGCCACAGATGAAATGCTTTCTAGATGGGATGTGGCGTGGAGAAGAGGGGAAGAGAGCTGGAGCTGTCCCCAGGCCTAATCGTTTCAGAGAGCCATCCCCACTTCAGCCGCAAAACACGCCAGTCCTGATTAGGGAGGTGTGTACATGGCCAGGCAGAGCGAGGAAGGTGCGGAAAGGAGGCTTGGCCTGGGGGAGGAACCAAGCCGACTCTTTTTTTCAGTGGACGACTGGTGGGATCGATAAGGCCAAAGGCAAAGGAGGTAGAAGTAAGCCAGCAACGTACTGCCTTGACAAAGTGGTAGACATTGCTTCATTTAGGGTTTTGCTAGAGGGGTATTCTTCACTTGGAATAAATTACATGTGTATGAGCTCCCCCTCCCCCATTTGACCAGGCACAGTTTCAGGCACAGTCCATTGCCCTCCCGGCTGGAAGTCCTGCCCCAGTCCTCTGCTTTGAGAGGGACATTTCATAAGTGGAGCGGCTCTGGGTGCCTGCTTTCGATCGAGAGGAAATTTCTCTCCTTAGCTGAGGATACATGTTGACAATTTCATTGTAAACCTGTAAATCTCTGAAGAGATGATTGTGTTGAGACAAAACACAGGCTGTTGGAGAAACCTCTCACATAATTATCTAAACGCAATAACCCATTTCAGGTCTATCCAAACTGTCAAACTGATTAAACAAACAGGACGGGAAATGCTATCAGGGAAATATCCAGTTTTCTCTCTCTGCGTTATTATATTTTTTATATGCTGTAATGTACTAACACCCCACCCCCACCCCCCCAAATGTAAAGTAAAGCATCATCATACCAAACTAACTAGTAGCTATTAAGTGTTTACTGATGAATTTACAATTACTTTCTTAATAACAAACTGGAGAAAGCAGCTTTCTCTTTTTTTGTTTTTTGTTTTTAAATCACCTTAATATTCACGTTAATATTCACATCCACACGTCATACACAGATGCTGCTAAGGTAACTGGTAGGCATATGATGGTATATGGTAATACATATATTTCTTCAGAATTGATATATATTATAATAAAGCTTATTCTTGATCAGTGATACCATGGAGAGTTGTTTGTCCTTCAGTCATTCCTCCCTCCTTGATCTCACCTACTTCATTTCTAAAGCTGCATCAACTCTTCAAAACTGAAGCTCTTAACTGGAATTCAAGTCAATTCGACATGAAGACTGAACAATCAGCTTTCTCCATAAAGGGCAGTCAACTGTGGAGCACATTACTAACTGAAATTAAATGAATTCCAGATATAAAATCTACAAAGTGCTGGCTAAAAGAAAACAAGAGCTGTACCCACTTTTAGCTAATTGTACTCTTGGTGTATGGTGTATGTGTATTGGTGTATTGTGGTATGTGTATTTTATTGTATTTCCATAGTGTATTGTGGTTTTATACTGAAAGCTGTATATATTAATTACACTGTACATGTAAAAGTCCAACTAGGTACAAGGGTTGAAAATTAGCAATAGCTATAAACTCTCTGTGCAGCAGTTTAATGTTCTGTATTGGAACTATGTTAAATTGCATCGTCCTGACCAAATAAATTCAAACAAAGGTAAATCTACCCAAGATGCAAGTTTTTTAATTGCAAATTAACATGTTAGAACAATTTAGAAAGACTCACCCCAGGGGAAATTTGTGGCCTTAACACCATCTCTCAACATCATCAGTCCCCCCCAACAACCATTCCACGCTACTTAGTTCCACTAACATTTATGCAAAGTCCCTAAAGGGCACACACTAAAATATATTATTTACTAACCCACTGTTATACTAAGTCAAAATGAAGATTTGTGAGTGATGGATCCGAAGCTTTGTATAATATACGTTTATATGCTAGCTAGTTGTGCTCATGTGTTAGCTCACCATAGGCCAGGTAAGTACTAATTTTGCCTGGATAGATTACAGCAGACTTGATCACTGCCACAAACAGCTCTTTTTTCTGACTTGCTATTGGACAGCTAACATGCCACTCAAAACCCCAAGCCAATAGGAGGTGTCTATTAATGGTAAACAAAACTCCAGAAGCTCAGAACTTGTTGCTCATTTAGTTATGGTCTTTTCAGGGTTAATTCGGACTCAAATGAGTGCGTACTTCCGCTTACGCAGAGGAGGTCAGTTGACCACCTCCGAATGTGGTCTGAGCGATTGGATCTTAATGCATCCTCAATGCGTCTTGGGTGCATTCATACCTGTACTTGGAGCTGTCCACTTCAGATCACCCAAGATGCATGTTTATGCCAGGTGTAAACAGGGCCTTAAACTCCTTAATTGTTGCTTAGGGGCATCAGATGTTTAGATTTAGTTTAGATTATTTGAGCCCAGGGTTAGGCTCAACGCTAACTGTCCAACAAGATCTGATTGAGTGAAGTGTAGCCAAGCATATGCACCAAGCAGTTAGCGTTTCTGCGAACAGCAAGCATGCTAACGCTAACCTACGTGAGGCTCTGCTAACGTAGCATGATGCTAACTGTCATCTATATTCATCTATTCAACAGTCCAGGTACTAAAGTGTTTGCTAAAGACTGTGCCTTTTTTTTGTGTCCGTCTTTCCTGGTGTGGTTGGGCTGTACTGTTGTGCACATCGAAACCCATGATAAATCTATTTATTGGATGTGAGTGGAGAATTTTATTGGATCGGTGAAGGTAAAATCCAATGTAACAATCGTCAGTACATTTATGATTTTATTTATTTATGTTGAGACATTTCGTAAATATGTTAATACGCAATACACTTTGTGAAAGCAGATTGTGGTTGGACTGAATTCCCCAGTAAAACTCAGTAGCAACTTGTCATAATCATGAAGTTATAAGGGGCTACGTACTATCTCCCAGTCTGTTCTCTAGTAACTCATCATTATCTACTATTATTCAGGTTGTTTATGATTCGTTCCACACTTGTTTTTTAGTAACTACTCACAATTTTGTGTTCTGTATTGTAAAGTGTTACCATATAAGACTAGACTCAAATTAACCTGGAATAGGAGTGTAGGCAAAAGTGAGTAAATGTACAAAAAACAAAATATGTTGCTTAAAACTCTCTAAAATCATTAAATATTGTTGTTGTATTTTCTCTGTGTGTGTAAACAGTAATTTCCTTGTACAGGAATTAAAAAGTGTCACATTACTATAGTGTTCAAGATGTGCATATTTGGTGATGAGTATGATGTTGGTGTTGATTTTATTTAAAGATTTTAAAAATATAGTGTATGTAGAAATGAGTAATAGTTTGCATAAATATACAATATGCTAACGGGGCATTATGTTAGGATAAAAGGAAAAAGGCCATTTATTTGTTCTCTATGCTGCAAAACAGAATACGTTTAGTTAATTAATTAGTTTACCTCAAAATAAGGACGCCAAAATGTTCAATTACTCTGGGGCAAATTAATGCCAACCACACTCATCTTTGAGTCTGCCTTGAGATAAACTGAAATACAAAATGTTAAATAAAACAGCGAGGGGGAAAGAGAACCTGACAAAGAAACTGATATTAAAAACACTTATTTCACTATTCATACAACATGGCTGGTTGCCCTAATTTTTAAAGCTGATGCTGCGTTTTGACCACACAGTGACAACATGGGGAAAAAAATTTAACCATTTGTCCAACCACTTTATGTTCTCCACATCTGAATTTTAATATTTAACTGCTGATTTAGCTCAAGTACAGCCTGATATAGTGAGAACACCTGGCTCTATTTTCTATAGGGTAAAACCAGCTGTTGGAGAACCATTCCAAGCAAAACAGTATTGAAATCCAAAAGGATCCTCGCAAAAATACTCTTTTCTTTTGACAAATAAAGCGCCACACTTTTGAGGAAGAAAATATATGAGGCAATGACTCAAATTAGGATGCATAGAACATTCTCACAGAGCGAGAGAGGCATTTGCACATGAAGAGTTGAAAATGAGTCGCATTCAGCCAAGCTGTGAGCTCCACCTAGGAGGCAGTGAAAGAGACCGAGACAGGCACAGAGAGGGGCTGAGGCAGGCAGGCGCCAAGCCTTGAAGAGGGGCATTCTGGCATAATGACTCTCATTTACCATTGACAGGCCTTGGGAAAGTTAAACTAATTATGACAGCACACAGATGCTGAATAGCCCTTGATGAAGTTAATCACTGGCAATCCAACAAACAGGTGTTGAATGATTTCTGTTACCTCCCCTTGAATTATAGGATGTTCAGATTTTTCCAGTGCACTGCTCAAAGCAACAATCTACCCTAAATATGCAGTTTTATTCTCACGATCCTGACAAATATTATATACATTTGTGAATATGAACAACACCTCCAGTGCTCGAAAACAGAAACCTAGTGTTGTAACCTGTAATGTTAGTGAGACAAACAGGGAGATTTACTCTTGAGTTGAATGAGTACACACAAAATGCTTTTTTGAAACATGAAATTAACTTCGTTCCACTGTGGTAACAGGTGGCAATACAAAAGCGGGCCCACAGAAATGTTCACCCTCTGTGTGAGTCAAGTATCTCAACCGCTGTCGGCAGTGCAGTTTCAATATGCACCTCTTCCAATAATAACCACAAATCAGGACCAATACAGCACGATAGTAGAGTGTTTTAGGTTTTTTTTGTCCTGTTCAGGGTCATAGACTTGAATACATGTAGGGTCATAGACTTAAACAGGGTGAGAAAAATGTTGGTCTCCATGTGAACTGGATGCAAGTGTTGTTTTATACAATCTAAACTGCAATAATATATA